>JAJLRB010001103.1:0-61143 GCA_020976825.1 Odocoileus hemionus
CAAATCGAGGAATGCTCCGTGGGCCCCAAATTGCCTGGAGATTAGAGCTGATTGCCTGGCTTAGACTGAACACGTATGCCAACTTTCATAAGCCCCTCAAGAGGAGGCTTCTCTCAGCAGTAGTTGTGAGGGAGGGACCCTGATTTTGCTGCCTCAAGTGGAATATACACTGAAAAGCCATGACTCGAATGGAGGCCGTGTTTCTTGCGGTGGCTTGAATACAGGCTCTTCTTCAATCTCACACGGTGAAGGGATGTCTGAATCTCCTGTGGAGTCCCTAGAGAAAGGCCTAGTTCCCCGAATCCTCTCGACCGAATGCCTCACATGCCTTTGACACCCCGAGCGTGACGATGCATGACTCCTCTTGAACATTGACAGGAATCCCAATATCCCTGTGGCTATTACAAAGGGAACCTGGGTCTCCCACCTCACCTCGAGAAGCGTCCCTTTGGCCCTGCCAAGCCTCGAAGAGATTCCTGAGGTTTCCCTCGTAACTCGACAGGGGTCCAGACGTCGCTGGACAAACACGAGTGTTGAAGAGCCATCCCCGCCGAAACTGGAGAATATACCACAGGTCCCCGCCGCAACTTGCGAAAAAAAACCATGAGACTTCCCCCCCAAAGCGAGATGAGGCCCGATTCCCCTGCGCTGCATGCAGAGCCATCCCGTGATCCCCAAGAAACATGTAAGGAGCCTCGACTTGCTTGATGGATCTAGAGACAATCTGCAAGAACACTGTCACCAGTACAGAGGGACACTGAGGTCACACCAGTATCGCGAAGTAGCTCCATGTACCCAAAATCAACACGAGATGAGGCCCGATTCCCCTGCATTTACTCCAGAGCCATCGCCAGTTCCCCATCAAACAGGACCAGTGGTTTGACTTCCTTTAGGCAACTCCAGAGGTTCCCCGAGAACAACGTGCCAAGCATAGAGGAATACCAAGCTCAGCAGAGGAACTCGAGGAATGCTCCATGGACCCAAATTGCCTGTAGATGAGAGCTGATTGCCTGGCTGAGACTGAAGACGTATGCCAACTTACCAAAAGCCCCTCAAGGGGAGGCTGCTCTCAGCAGTAGTTGAGAGGGAGGGACCCTGAGTTTGCTGCCTAAAGTGGAATATACACCGAGAAGCCCTGATGTAAAAGGAGAACGAGTTTCCTTGCAATGGCTTGATTAGATGCTCCTCTTTCATCTCACAACGTGATGGCATGTCTGAATCCCCTGTGGAGTCCCTAGAGAAAGGCCTTGGTTCCCGACACTTTTCGATGGAATGCCTCACTTGTCTTTGACAACTCGAGCGGCACGCAGAGTCCACTGCTTCTAAAGATGACGAAGCCTGACTCCTCTAGAACATTGACAGGAATCCCAATATCACTGTGGCTACTGGAATGGGTCCCTGGGTCTCTCGCCTCACCTCGAGAAGCGTCCCTTTGGCCCTGCCAAGCCTCGAAGAGATTCCTGAAGTGTCCGTAGTAACTCGACAGGAGTCCTGACGTTGTTGGACAAACACTAGTTTTGAAGGGCCATCCCCGATGTAACTCGAGAATATACCACAGGTCCCCACCGCAACTCGAGAAAAACCACGAGACTTTCCCCTGAAAGCGAGATGAGGCACGATTCCCCTGCACTGCATACAGAGCAACCCCGTGATCCCCATGAAACATGTAAGAAGCCTTGACTTTCTTAATGGATCTCGCGACAATCCTCAAGAACACTGTCACAAGTAGAGAGAGTCCTGAGGTCACACAAGCATCGCAAAGGAGCTCCATGTACCCCAAATCAACTCGAGATGAGGCCTGATTCCTCAGTCTTGACTCCAGAGCCATCCCCCGATCCCCAGCAAACACGACCAGTGGCTTGACTTCCTTTAGGCAACTCCAGAGGTTCCCCGAGTACAACGTGCCAAGTCTAGAGGAATAGCAAGTAGAGCAGAGCAACTCGAGGAATACTCCGTGGACAGCAAATTGTCTGGAGATGAGAGCTGACTGCCTGGCTTAGACTCAGGACGTATGCCAACTTTCCACAAGCCCTTCAAGAGGAGGCTTCTCTCAGCAGTGGGTGTGAGGGAGGGACCCTGAGTTTGCTGCCTCAATTGGAATATACACCGAGAATCCCTGACTCGAAAGGAGGCCGTGATTCCTTGCAGTTGCTTGAATACAGGCTCCTCTTTCATTTCACATGGTGAAGGGATATCTGAATCCCCTGTGGAGTCCCTAAAGAAAGCCCTAAGTCCCCGACTCCTTTCGACGGAATGCCTTACATGCCTTTGACACCTCGAGCTGCAGGCAGATTTCACTGTTTCAAAAGGTGACGATGCCTGACTTCTCTTGAACATTGACAGGAATCCCAATATCCCTGTGGCTACTGGAAAGGGAGGTGGGACTCCGCCTCACCTCGAGAAGCGTCCCTTTGGCCCTGCCAAGCCTCGAAGAGATTCCTGAGGTGTCCCTCGTAACTTGACAGGAGTCCTGACATCGCTGTACAAGCATAAGCGTTGAAGGGCCATCCCCGCCGTAACTCGAGAATATACCCCAGGTCCCCTCCACAACTCGAGATAAACCATGAGACTTCCCCCTCAAAGCGAGATGAGGCCCGACTCCCCTGCACTGCATGCAGCGCAATCCCGTGATCCCCATGAAGCATGTAAGGAGCCTCAACTTGCTTGATGGATCTCGAGTCAATTCGCAAGAAAACTGTCACAATTGTAGAGGGACCCTGAGGTCACACCAGCATCGCGAAGCAGCTCCATGTACCCCAAATCCACTGGAAATGAGGACCAATTCCCCTGCCCTGACTCCAGAGCCATCCCACGTTACCCAGCTAACACGACCAGTGTCTTGACTTCCTTTAGGCAACTCCAGATATTCCCCGAGAACAACGTGCCAAGCCTAGAGGAATACCAAGTTCAGCAGAGCAACTAGAGGAATGCTCCGTGGACCGCAGATTGCCTGGCGATGAGAGCTGACTGCCTGTCTTAGACTCACGAAGTATGACAACTTTCCACAAGCCCCTCAAGAGGAGACTTCTCGCAGCAATAGATGTGAGGGCGGGACCCTGTGTTTGCTGCCTCAATTGGAATATATACCGAGAAGCCCTGAATCGAAAGGAGGCCGGGTTTCATTGCAGTTGCTTAAATACAGGTTCCTCTTTCATCTCACAAGGTGAAGGCATGTCTGAATCCCCAGTGGAGTCCGTAGAGAAAGGCCTAGGTCCCCGACTCCTTTCGACGGAATTCATCACATGCCTTTGAAACATCGAGCGACACGCAGAGTTCACTGCTTCAAAAGGTGACGATGCCTGACTACACTTGAAGATTTAGAGCAATCCCAATATCCCAGTGGCTACCAGAAAGGGACCCTAGGTCTCCCGCCTCACATAGAGAAGTGTCCCTTTGGCCCTGCCAACCCTCGAAGAGATTCCTGAGGTGCTCCTCGTAACTCGAAAGGAGTCCTGACGTCACTGGACAAACACAAGTTTTGAAGGGCCATTCCCGCCTTAACTCGAGAATATACCCCAGGTCCCTGCCGCAACGCGAGAAAAACCATGAGACATCCCCCCAAAGCGAGATGAGGTGCGATTCCTCTGCACTGCAGGCAGAGTAGTCCCGTGATCCCCATGAAACATGTAAGGAGCCTCGACTTGCTTGATGGATCTAGTGATAGTCCACAAGAAGACTGTCACAAGTACAGAGGGAACCTGAGGTCACACCAGCATCGCGAAGGAGCTCCATGCACCCCAAATAAACTCGAGATGAGGTCCGATTTCCCTGCCTTGACTCCAGAGTCATCCCCCATTCCCATCAAACAGGACCAGTGGCTTGACTTCCTTTAGGCAACTCCAGAGGTTCCCCGAGAAAAACGTGCAAGTCTAGAGGAATACCAAGTTCAGTAGAGCAAATCGAGGAACGTTCCATGGACGACAAATTGAGTGGAGATGAGAGCTGATTGCCTGGCTTAGACTCAAGACGTATGCCAACTTTCCACAAGATCCGCATGAAGAAGCTTCTCTCAGCAGTATGTGTGAGGGATGGATCCTGAGTTTGTTGCTTCAAGTGGATTATACACGAGAAGCCCTGACTCGAAAGGAGGCCGGATTTCCTTGCAGAGGCTTCAATACAGGCTCATTTTTCATCTCACAAGACGAAGGGATGTCTGAATATCCTGTGGAGTCCTTAGAGAAAGCCCTAGGTCCCCTATTCCTTTCGATGGAATGCCTCACATGTCTTTAACACCTCGAGCGGCACGAAGAGTTCTCTGCTTCAAAAGGTGACGATGCCTGACTCCTCTTGAACATTGACAGGAATCCCAATATCCCTGTCGCTACTGGAAAGGGACCCTGGTTATCCCACCTCACCTTGAGAAGCGTCCCTCTGGCCCTGCCAAGCCTCTAAGAGATTTCTGAGGTGTCCCTCGTAACTAAACAGGAGTCCAGATGTTGCTGGACAAACACGAGTGTTGAAGGGCCATCCCCACCCTAACTCGAGAATATACCACAGGTCCCCTCCGCAACTCGAGAAAAACCATGAGACTTTCCCCTCAAAGTGAGATGAGGCCCGATTCCCCTGCACTGCAAGCAGAGCATTTCCGTGATCCCCATGAAACTTGTAAGGAGCCTCGACTTGCTTGATGGATCTATTAACAATCGGCAAGAACACTGTCACAAGTACAGAGGGACCCTGAGGTCACACCTCCATCACGAAGGAGCTCCATGTACCCCAAATAAGCTCGACATGAGGCCCGATTCCCCTGCCTTGACTCCAGAGCCATCCCCAGTTCCGCAGCAAACACAACCAGTGGCTTGACTTCCTTTAACCAACTCCAGAGGTTCCCCGAGAAAAACGTGCCAGCCTAGAGGAACACCAATTCAGCAGTGCAAATCGAGGAATGCTCCGTGGGCCCCAAATTGCCTGGAGATTAGAGCTGATTGCCTGGCTTAGACTGAACACGTATGCCAACTTTCATAAGCCCCTCAAGAGGAGGCTTCTCTCAGCAGTAGTTGTGAGGGAGGGACCCTGATTTTGCTGCCTCAAGTGGAATATACACTGAAAAGCCATGACTCGAATGGAGGCCGTGTTTCTTGCGGTGGCTTGAATACAGGCTCTTCTTCAATCTCACACGGTGAAGGGATGTCTGAATCTCCTGTGGAGTCCCTAGAGAAAGGCCTAGTTCCCCGAATCCTCTCGACCGAATGCCTCACATGCCTTTGACACCCCGAGCGTGACGATGCATGACTCCTCTTGAACATTGACAGGAATCCCAATATCCCTGTGGCTATTACAAAGGGAACCTGGGTCTCCCACCTCACCTCGAGAAGCGTCCCTTTGGCCCTGCCAAGCCTCGAAGAGATTCCTGAGGTTTCCCTCGTAACTCGACAGGGGTCCAGACGTCGCTGGACAAACACGAGTGTTGAAGAGCCATCCCCGCCGAAACTGGAGAATATACCACAGGTCCCCGCCGCAACTTGCGAAAAACCATGAGACTTCCCCCCCCAAAGCGAGATGAGGCCCGATTCCCCTGCGCTGCATGCAGAGCCATCCCGTGATCCCCAAGAAACATGTAAGGAGCCTCGACTTGCTTGATGGATCTAGAGACAATCTGCAAGAACACTGTCACCAGTACAGAGGGACACTGAGGTCACACCAGTATCGCGAAGTAGCTCCATGTACCCAAAATCAACACGAGATGAGGCCCGATTCCCCTGCATTTACTCCAGAGCCATCGCCAGTTCCCCATCAAACAGGACCAGTGGTTTGACTTCCTTTAGGCAACTCCAGAGGTTCCCCGAGAACAACGTGCCAAGCATAGAGGAATACCAAGCTCAGCAGAGGAACTCGAGGAATGCTCCATGGACCCAAATTGCCTGTAGATGAGAGCTGATTGCCTGGCTGAGACTGAAGACGTATGCCAACTTACCAAAAGCCCCTCAAGGGGAGGCTGCTCTCAGCAGTAGTTGAGAGGGAGGGACCCTGAGTTTGCTGCCTAAAGTGGAATATACACCGAGAAGCCCTGATGTAAAAGGAGAACGAGTTTCCTTGCAATGGCTTGATTAGATGCTCCTCTTTCATCTCACAACGTGATGGCATGTCTGAATCCCCTGTGGAGTCCCTAGAGAAAGGCCTTGGTTCCCGACACTTTTCGATGGAATGCCTCACTTGTCTTTGACAACTCGAGCGGCACGCAGAGTCCACTGCTTCTAAAGATGACGAAGCCTGACTCCTCTAGAACATTGACAGGAATCCCAATATCACTGTGGCTACTGGAATGGGTCCCTGGGTCTCTCGCCTCACCTCGAGAAGCGTCCCTTTGGCCCTGCCAAGCCTCGAAGAGATTCCTGAAGTGTCCGTAGTAACTCGACAGGAGTCCTGACGTTGTTGGACAAACACTAGTTTTGAAGGGCCATCCCCGATGTAACTCGAGAATATACCACAGGTCCCCACCGCAACTCGAGAAAAACCACGAGACTTTCCCCTGAAAGCGAGATGAGGCACGATTCCCCTGCACTGCATACAGAGCAACCCCGTGATCCCCATGAAACATGTAAGAAGCCTTGACTTTCTTAATGGATCTCGCGACAATCCTCAAGAACACTGTCACAAGTAGAGAGAGTCCTGAGGTCACACAAGCATCGCAAAGGAGCTCCATGTACCCCAAATCAACTCGAGATGAGGCCTGATTCCTCAGTCTTGACTCCAGAGCCATCCCCCGATCCCCAGCAAACACGACCAGTGGCTTGACTTCCTTTAGGCAACTCCAGAGGTTCCCCGAGTACAACGTGCCAAGTCTAGAGGAATAGCAAGTAGAGCAGAGCAACTCGAGGAATACTCCGTGGACAGCAAATTGTCTGGAGATGAGAGCTGACTGCCTGGCTTAGACTCAGGACGTATGCCAACTTTCCACAAGCCCTTCAAGAGGAGGCTTCTCTCAGCAGTGGGTGTGAGGGAGGGACCCTGAGTTTGCTGCCTCAATTGGAATATACACCGAGAATCCCTGACTCGAAAGGAGGCCGTGATTCCTTGCAGTTGCTTGAATACAGGCTCCTCTTTCATTTCACATGGTGAAGGGATATCTGAATCCCCTGTGGAGTCCCTAAAGAAAGCCCTAAGTCCCCGACTCCTTTCGACGGAATGCCTTACATGCCTTTGACACCTCGAGCTGCAGGCAGATTTCACTGTTTCAAAAGGTGACGATGCCTGACTTCTCTTGAACATTGACAGGAATCCCAATATCCCTGTGGCTACTGGAAAGGGAGGTGGGACTCCGCCTCACCTCGAGAAGCGTCCCTTTGGCCCTGCCAAGCCTCGAAGAGATTCCTGAGGTGTCCCTCGTAACTTGACAGGAGTCCTGACATCGCTGTACAAGCATAAGCGTTGAAGGGCCATCCCCGCCGTAACTCGAGAATATACCCCAGGTCCCCTCCACAACTCGAGATAAACCATGAGACTTCCCCCTCAAAGCGAGATGAGGCCCGACTCCCCTGCACTGCATGCAGCGCAATCCCGTGATCCCCATGAAGCATGTAAGGAGCCTCAACTTGCTTGATGGATCTCGAGTCAATTCGCAAGAAAACTGTCACAATTGTAGAGGGACCCTGAGGTCACACCAGCATCGCGAAGCAGCTCCATGTACCCCAAATCCACTGGAAATGAGGACCAATTCCCCTCCCTGACTCCAGAGCCATCCCACGTTACCCAGCTAACACGACCAGTGTCTTGACTTCCTTTAGGCAACTCCAGATATTCCCCGAGAACAACGTGCCAAGCCTAGAGGAATACCAAGTTCAGCAGAGCAACTAGAGGAATGCTCCGTGGACCGCAGATTGCCTGGCGATGAGAGCTGACTGCCTGTCTTAGACTCACGAAGTATGACAACTTTCCACAAGCCCCTCAAGAGGAGACTTCTCGCAGCAATAGATGTGAGGGCGGGACCCTGTGTTTGCTGCCTCAATTGGAATATATACCGAGAAGCCCTGAATCGAAAGGAGGCCGGGTTTCATTGCAGTTGCTTAAATACAGGTTCCTCTTTCATCTCACAAGGTGAAGGCATGTCTGAATCCCCAGTGGAGTCCGTAGAGAAAGGCCTAGGTCCCCGACTCCTTTCGACGGAATTCATCACATGCCTTTGAAACATCGAGCGACACGCAGAGTTCACTGCTTCAAAAGGTGACGATGCCTGACTACACTTGAAGATTTAGAGCAATCCCAATATCCCAGTGGCTACCAGAAAGGGACCCTAGGTCTCCCGCCTCACATAGAGAAGTGTCCCTTTGGCCCTGCCAACCCTCGAAGAGATTCCTGAGGTGCTCCTCGTAACTCGAAAGGAGTCCTGACGTCACTGGACAAACACAAGTTTTGAAGGGCCATTCCCGCCTTAACTCGAGAATATACCCCAGGTCCCTGCCGCAACGCGAGAAAAACCATGAGACATCCCCCCAAAGCGAGATGAGGTGCGATTCCTCTGCACTGCAGGCAGAGTAGTCCCGTGATCCCCATGAAACATGTAAGGAGCCTCGACTTGCTTGATGGATCTAGTGATAGTCCACAAGAAGACTGTCACAAGTACAGAGGGAACCTGAGGTCACACCAGCATCGCGAAGGAGCTCCATGCACCCCAAATAAACTCGAGATGAGGTCCGATTTCCCTGCCTTGACTCCAGAGTCATCCCCCATTCCCATCAAACAGGACCAGTGGCTTGACTTCCTTTAGGCAACACCAGAGGTTCCCCGAGAAAAACGTGCAAGTCTAGAGGAATACCAAGTTCAGTAGAGCAAATCGAGGAACGTTCCATGGACGACAAATTGAGTGGAGATGAGAGCTGATTGCCTGGCTTAGACTCAAGACGTATGCCAACTTTCCACAAGATCCGCATGAAGAAGCTTCTCTCAGCAGTATGTGTGAGGGATGGATCCTGAGTTTGTTGCTTCAAGTGGATTATACACCGAGAAGCCCTGACTCGAAAGGAGGCCGGATTTCCTTGCAGAGGCTTCAATACAGGCTCATTTTTCATCTCACAAGACGAAGGGATGTCTGAATATCCTGTGGAGTCCTTAGAGAAAGCCCTAGGTCCCCTATTCCTTTCGATGGAATGCCTCACATGTCTTTAACACCTCGAGCGGCACGAAGAGTTCTCTGCTTCAAAAGGTGACGATGCCTGACTCCTCTTGAACATTGACAGGAATCCCAATATCCCTGTCGCTACTGGAAAGGGACCCTGGTTATCCCACCTCACCTTGAGAAGCGTCCCTCTGGCCCTGCCAAGCCTCTAAGAGATTTCTGAGGTGTCCCTCGTAACTAAACAGGAGTCCAGATGTTGCTGGACAAACACGAGTGTTGAAGGGCCATCCCCACCCTAACTCGAGAATATACCACAGGTCCCCTCCGCAACTCGAGAAAAACCATGAGACTTTCCCCTCAAAGTGAGATGAGGCCCGATTCCCCTGCACTGCAAGCAGAGCATTTCCGTGATCCCCATGAAACTTGTAAGGAGCCTCGACTTGCTTGATGGATCTATTAACAATCGGCAAGAACACTGTCACAAGTACAGAGGGACCCTGAGGTCACACCTCCATCACGAAGGAGCTCCATGTACCCCAAATAAGCTCGACATGAGGCCCGATTCCCCTGCCTTGACTCCAGAGCCATCCCCAGTTCCGCAGCAAACACAACCAGTGGCTTGACTTCCTTTAACCAACTCCAGAGGTTCCCCGAGAAAAACGTGCCAGCCTAGAGGAACACCAATTCAGCAGTGCAAATCGAGGAATGCTCCGTGGGCCCCAAATTGCCTGGAGATTAGAGCTGATTGCCTGGCTTAGACTGAACACGTATGCCAACTTTCATAAGCCCCTCAAGAGGAGGCTTCTCTCAGCAGTAGTTGTGAGGGAGGGACCCTGATTTTGCTGCCTCAAGTGGAATATACACTGAAAAGCCATGACTCGAATGGAGGCCGTGTTTCTTGCGGTGGCTTGAATACAGGCTCTTCTTCAATCTCACACGGTGAAGGGATGTCTGAATCTCCTGTGGAGTCCCTAGAGAAAGGCCTAGTTCCCCGAATCCTCTCGACCGAATGCCTCACATGCCTTTGACACCCCGAGCGTGACGATGCATGACTCCTCTTGAACATTGACAGGAATCCCAATATCCCTGTGGCTATTACAAAGGGAACCTGGGTCTCCCACCTCACCTCGAGAAGCGTCCCTTTGGCCCTGCCAAGCCTCGAAGAGATTCCTGAGGTTTCCCTCGTAACTCGACAGGGGTCCAGACGTCGCTGGACAAACACGAGTGTTGAAGAGCCATCCCCGCCGAAACTGGAGAATATACCACAGGTCCCCGCCGCAACTTGCGAAAAACCATGAGACTTCCCCCCCAAAGCGAGATGAGGCCCGATTCCCCTGCGCTGCATGCAGAGCCATCCCGTGATCCCCAAGAAACATGTAAGGAGCCTCGACTTGCTTGATGGATCTAGAGACAATCTGCAAGAACACTGTCACCAGTACAGAGGGACACTGAGGTCACACCAGTATCGCGAAGTAGCTCCATGTACCCAAAATCAACACGAGATGAGGCCCGATTCCCCTGCATTTACTCCAGAGCCATCGCCAGTTCCCCATCAAACAGGACCAGTGGTTTGACTTCCTTTAGGCAACTCCAGAGGTTCCCCGAGAACAACGTGCCAAGCATAGAGGAATACCAAGCTCAGCAGAGGAACTCGAGGAATGCTCCATGGACCCAAATTGCCTGTAGATGAGAGCTGATTGCCTGGCTGAGACTGAAGACGTATGCCAACTTACCAAAAGCCCCTCAAGGGGAGGCTGCTCTCAGCAGTAGTTGAGAGGGAGGGACCCTGAGTTTGCTGCCTAAAGTGGAATATACACCGAGAAGCCCTGATGTAAAAGGAGAACGAGTTTCCTTGCAATGGCTTGATTAGATGCTCCTCTTTCATCTCACAACGTGATGGCATGTCTGAATCCCCTGTGGAGTCCCTAGAGAAAGGCCTTGGTTCCCGACACTTTTCGATGGAATGCCTCACTTGTCTTTGACAACTCGAGCGGCACGCAGAGTCCACTGCTTCTAAAGATGACGAAGCCTGACTCCTCTAGAACATTGACAGGAATCCCAATATCACTGTGGCTACTGGAATGGGTCCCTGGGTCTCTCGCCTCACCTCGAGAAGCGTCCCTTTGGCCCTGCCAAGCCTCGAAGAGATTCCTGAAGTGTCCGTAGTAACTCGACAGGAGTCCTGACGTTGTTGGACAAACACTAGTTTTGAAGGGCCATCCCCGATGTAACTCGAGAATATACCACAGGTCCCCACCGCAACTCGAGAAAAACCACGAGACTTTCCCCTGAAAGCGAGATGAGGCACGATTCCCCTGCACTGCATACAGAGCAACCCCGTGATCCCCATGAAACATGTAAGAAGCCTTGACTTTCTTAATGGATCTCGCGACAATCCTCAAGAACACTGTCACAAGTAGAGAGAGTCCTGAGGTCACACAAGCATCGCAAAGGAGCTCCATGTACCCCAAATCAACTCGAGATGAGGCCTGATTCCTCAGTCTTGACTCCAGAGCCATCCCCCGATCCCCAGCAAACACGACCAGTGGCTTGACTTCCTTTAGGCAACTCCAGAGGTTCCCCGAGTACAACGTGCCAAGTCTAGAGGAATAGCAAGTAGAGCAGAGCAACTCGAGGAATACTCCGTGGACAGCAAATTGTCTGGAGATGAGAGCTGACTGCCTGGCTTAGACTCAGGACGTATGCCAACTTTCCACAAGCCCTTCAAGAGGAGGCTTCTCTCAGCAGTGGGTGTGAGGGAGGGACCCTGAGTTTGCTGCCTCAATTGGAATATACACCGAGAATCCCTGACTCGAAAGGAGGCCGTGATTCCTTGCAGTTGCTTGAATACAGGCTCCTCTTTCATTTCACATGGTGAAGGGATATCTGAATCCCCTGTGGAGTCCCTAAAGAAAGCCCTAAGTCCCCGACTCCTTTCGACGGAATGCCTTACATGCCTTTGACACCTCGAGCTGCAGGCAGATTTCACTGTTTCAAAAGGTGACGATGCCTGACTTCTCTTGAACATTGACAGGAATCCCAATATCCCTGTGGCTACTGGAAAGGGAGGTGGGACTCCGCCTCACCTCGAGAAGCGTCCCTTTGGCCCTGCCAAGCCTCGAAGAGATTCCTGAGGTGTCCCTCGTAACTTGACAGGAGTCCTGACATCGCTGTACAAGCATAAGCGTTGAAGGGCCATCCCCGCCGTAACTCGAGAATATACCCCAGGTCCCCTCCACAACTCGAGATAAACCATGAGACTTCCCCCTCAAAGCGAGATGAGGCCCGACTCCCCTGCACTGCATGCAGCGCAATCCCGTGATCCCCATGAAGCATGTAAGGAGCCTCAACTTGCTTGATGGATCTCGAGTCAATTCGCAAGAAAACTGTCACAATTGTAGAGGGACCCTGAGGTCACACCAGCATCGCGAAGCAGCTCCATGTACCCCAAATCCACTGGAAATGAGGACCAATTCCCCTGCCCTGACTCCAGAGCCATCCCACGTTACCCAGCTAACACGACCAGTGTCTTGACTTCCTTTAGGCAACTCCAGATATTCCCCGAGAACAACGTGCCAAGCCTAGAGGAATACCAAGTTCAGCAGAGCAACTAGAGGAATGCTCCGTGGACCGCAGATTGCCTGGCGATGAGAGCTGACTGCCTGTCTTAGACTCACGAAGTATGACAACTTTCCACAAGCCCCTCAAGAGGAGACTTCTCGCAGCAATAGATGTGAGGGCGGGGGACCCTGTGTTTGCTGCCTCAATTGGAATATATACCGAGAAGCCCTGAATCGAAAGGAGGCCGGGTTTCATTGCAGTTGCTTAAATACAGGTTCCTCTTTCATCTCACAAGGTGAAGGCATGTCTGAATCCCCAGTGGAGTCCGTAGAGAAAGGCCTAGGTCCCCGACTCCTTTCGACGGAATTCATCACATGCCTTTGAAACATCGAGCGACACGCAGAGTTCACTGCTTCAAAAGGTGACGATGCCTGACTACACTTGAAGATTTAGAGCAATCCCAATATCCCAGTGGCTACCAGAAAGGGACCCTAGGTCTCCCGCCTCACATAGAGAAGTGTCCCTTTGGCCCTGCCAACCCTCGAAGAGATTCCTGAGGTGCTCCTCGTAACTCGAAAGGAGTCCTGACGTCACTGGACAAACACAAGTTTTGAAGGGCCATTCCCGCCTTAACTCGAGAATATACCCCAGGTCCCTGCCGCAACGCGAGAAAAACCATGAGACATCCCCCCAAAGCGAGATGAGGTGCGATTCCTCTGCACTGCAGGCAGAGTAGTCCCGTGATCCCCATGAAACATGTAAGGAGCCTCGACTTGCTTGATGGATCTAGTGATAGTCCACAAGAAGACTGTCACAAGTACAGAGGGAACCTGAGGTCACACCAGCATCGCGAAGGAGCTCCATGCACCCCAAATAAACTCGAGATGAGGTCCGATTTCCCTGCCTTGACTCCAGAGTCATCCCCCATTCCCATCAAACAGGACCAGTGGCTTGACTTCCTTTAGGCAACTCCAGAGGTTCCCCGAGAAAAACGTGCAAGTCTAGAGGAATACCAAGTTCAGTAGAGCAAATCGAGGAACGTTCCATGGACGACAAATTGAGTGGAGATGAGAGCTGATTGCCTGGCTTAGACTCAAGACGTATGCCAACTTTCCACAAGATCCGCATGAAGAAGCTTCTCTCAGCAGTATGTGTGAGGGATGGATCCTGAGTTTGTTGCTTCAAGTGGATTATACACCGAGAAGCCCTGACTCGAAAGGAGGCCGGATTTCCTTGCAGAGGCTTCAATACAGGCTCATTTTTCATCTCACAAGACGAAGGGATGTCTGAATATCCTGTGGAGTCCTTAGAGAAAGCCCTAGGTCCCCTATTCCTTTCGATGGAATGCCTCACATGTCTTTAACACCTCGAGCGGCACGAAGAGTTCTCTGCTTCAAAAGGTGACGATGCCTGACTCCTCTTGAACATTGACAGGAATCCCAATATCCCTGTCGCTACTGGAAAGGGACCCTGGTTATCCCACCTCACCTTGAGAAGCGTCCCTCTGGCCCTGCCAAGCCTCTAAGAGATTTCTGAGGTGTCCCTCGTAACTAAACAGGAGTCCAGATGTTGCTGGACAAACACGAGTGTTGAAGGGCCATCCCCACCCTAACTCGAGAATATACCACAGGTCCCCTCCGCAACTCGAGAAAAACCATGAGACTTTCCCCTCAAAGTGAGATGAGGCCCGATTCCCCTGCACTGCAAGCAGAGCATTTCCGTGATCCCCATGAAACTTGTAAGGAGCCTCGACTTGCTTGATGGATCTATTAACAATCGGCAAGAACACTGTCACAAGTACAGAGGGACCCTGAGGTCACACCTCCATCACGAAGGAGCTCCATGTACCCCAAATAAGCTCGACATGAGGCCCGATTCCCCTGCCTTGACTCCAGAGCCATCCCCAGTTCCGCAGCAAACACAACCAGTGGCTTGACTTCCTTTAACCAACTCCAGAGGTTCCCCGAGAAAAACGTGCCAGCCTAGAGGAACACCAATTCAGCAGTGCAAATCGAGGAATGCTCCGTGGGCCCCAAATTGCCTGGAGATTAGAGCTGATTGCCTGGCTTAGACTGAACACGTATGCCAACTTTCATAAGCCCCTCAAGAGGAGGCTTCTCTCAGCAGTAGTTGTGAGGGAGGGACCCTGATTTTGCTGCCTCAAGTGGAATATACACTGAAAAGCCATGACTCGAATGGAGGCCGTGTTTCTTGCGGTGGCTTGAATACAGGCTCTTCTTCAATCTCACACGGTGAAGGGATGTCTGAATCTCCTGTGGAGTCCCTAGAGAAAGGCCTAGTTCCCCGAATCCTCTCGACCGAATGCCTCACATGCCTTTGACACCCCGAGCGTGACGATGCATGACTCCTCTTGAACATTGACAGGAATCCCAATATCCCTGTGGCTATTACAAAGGGAACCTGGGTCTCCCACCTCACCTCGAGAAGCGTCCCTTTGGCCCTGCCAAGCCTCGAAGAGATTCCTGAGGTTTCCCTCGTAACTCGACAGGGGTCCAGACGTCGCTGGACAAACACGAGTGTTGAAGAGCCATCCCCGCCGAAACTGGAGAATATACCACAGGTCCCCGCCGCAACTTGCGAAAAACCATGAGACTTCCCCCCCAAAGCGAGATGAGGCCCGATTCCCCTGCGCTGCATGCAGAGCCATCCCGTGATCCCCAAGAAACATGTAAGGAGCCTCGACTTGCTTGATGGATCTAGAGACAATCTGCAAGAACACTGTCACCAGTACAGAGGGACACTGAGGTCACACCAGTATCGCGAAGTAGCTCCATGTACCCAAAATCAACACGAGATGAGGCCCGATTCCCCTGCATTTACTCCAGAGCCATCGCCAGTTCCCCATCAAACAGGACCAGTGGTTTGACTTCCTTTAGGCAACTCCAGAGGTTCCCCGAGAACAACGTGCCAAGCATAGAGGAATACCAAGCTCAGCAGAGGAACTCGAGGAATGCTCCATGGACCCAAATTGCCTGTAGATGAGAGCTGATTGCCTGGCTGAGACTGAAGACGTATGCCAACTTACCAAAAGCCCCTCAAGGGGAGGCTGCTCTCAGCAGTAGTTGAGAGGGAGGGACCCTGAGTTTGCTGCCTAAAGTGGAATATACACCGAGAAGCCCTGATGTAAAAGGAGAACGAGTTTCCTTGCAATGGCTTGATTAGATGCTCCTCTTTCATCTCACAACGTGATGGCATGTCTGAATCCCCTGTGGAGTCCCTAGAGAAAGGCCTTGGTTCCCGACACTTTTCGATGGAATGCCTCACTTGTCTTTGACAACTCGAGCGGCACGCAGAGTCCACTGCTTCTAAAGATGACGAAGCCTGACTCCTCTAGAACATTGACAGGAATCCCAATATCACTGTGGCTACTGGAATGGGTCCCTGGGTCTCTCGCCTCACCTCGAGAAGCGTCCCTTTGGCCCTGCCAAGCCTCGAAGAGATTCCTGAAGTGTCCGTAGTAACTCGACAGGAGTCCTGACGTTGTTGGACAAACACTAGTTTTGAAGGGCCATCCCCGATGTAACTCGAGAATATACCACAGGTCCCCACCGCAACTCGAGAAAAACCACGAGACTTTCCCCTGAAAGCGAGATGAGGCACGATTCCCCTGCACTGCATACAGAGCAACCCCGTGATCCCCATGAAACATGTAAGAAGCCTTGACTTTCTTAATGGATCTCGCGACAATCCTCAAGAACACTGTCACAAGTAGAGAGAGTCCTGAGGTCACACAAGCATCGCAAAGGAGCTCCATGTACCCCAAATCAACTCGAGATGAGGCCTGATTCCTCAGTCTTGACTCCAGAGCCATCCCCCGATCCCCAGCAAACACGACCAGTGGCTTGACTTCCTTTAGGCAACTCCAGAGGTTCCCCGAGTACAACGTGCCAAGTCTAGAGGAATAGCAAGTAGAGCAGAGCAACTCGAGGAATACTCCGTGGACAGCAAATTGTCTGGAGATGAGAGCTGACTGCCTGGCTTAGACTCAGGACGTATGCCAACTTTCCACAAGCCCTTCAAGAGGAGGCTTCTCTCAGCAGTGGGTGTGAGGGAGGGACCCTGAGTTTGCTGCCTCAATTGGAATATACACCGAGAATCCCTGACTCGAAAGGAGGCCGTGATTCCTTGCAGTTGCTTGAATACAGGCTCCTCTTTCATTTCACATGGTGAAGGGATATCTGAATCCCCTGTGGAGTCCCTAAAGAAAGCCCTAAGTCCCCGACTCCTTTCGACGGAATGCCTTACATGCCTTTGACACCTCGAGCTGCAGGCAGATTTCACTGTTTCAAAAGGTGACGATGCCTGACTTCTCTTGAACATTGACAGGAATCCCAATATCCCTGTGGCTACTGGAAAGGGAGGTGGGACTCCGCCTCACCTCGAGAAGCGTCCCTTTGGCCCTGCCAAGCCTCGAAGAGATTCCTGAGGTGTCCCTCGTAACTTGACAGGAGTCCTGACATCGCTGTACAAGCATAAGCGTTGAAGGGCCATCCCCGCCGTAACTCGAGAATATACCCCAGGTCCCCTCCACAACTCGAGATAAAACCATGAGACTTCCCCCTCAAAGCGAGATGAGGCCCGACTCCCCTGCACTGCATGCAGCGCAATCCCGTGATCCCCATGAAGCATGTAAGGAGCCTCAACTTGCTTGATGGATCTCGAGTCAATTCGCAAGAAAACTGTCACAATTGTAGAGAGGGACCCTGAGGTCACACCAGCATCGCGAAGCAGCTCCATGTACCCCAAATCCACTGGAAATGAGGACCAATTCCCCTGCCTTGACTCCAGAGCCATCCCACGTTACCCAGCTAAACACGACCAGTGTCTTGACTTCCTTTAGGCAACTCCAGATATTCCCCGAGAACAACGTGCCAAGCCTAGAGGAATACCAAGTTCAGCAGAGCAACTAGAGGAATGCTCCGTGGACCGCAGATTGCCTGGCGATGAGAGCTGACTGCCTGTCTTAGACTCACGAAGTATGACAACTTTCCACAAGCCCCTCAAGAGGAGACTTCTCGCAGCAATAGATGTGAGGGGGCGGGACCCTGTTTTGCTGCCTCAATTGGAATATATACCGAGAAGCCCTGAATCGAAAGGAGGCCGGGTTTCATTGCAGTTGCTTAAATACAGGTTCCTCTTTCATCTCACAAGGTGAAGGCATGTCTGAATCCCCAGTGGAGTCCCTAGAGAAAGGCCTAGGTCCCCGACTCCTTTCGACGGAATTCATCACATGCCTTTGAAACATCGAGCGACACGCAGAGTTCACTGCTTCAAAAGGTGACGATGCCTGACTACACTTGAAGATTTAGAGCAATCCCAATATCCCAGTGGCTACCAGAAAGGGACCCTAGGTCTCCCGCCTCACATAGAGAAGTGTCCCTTTGGCCCTGCCAACCCTCGAAGAGATTCCTGAGGTGCTCCTCTCGTAACTCGAAAGGAGTCCTGACGTCACTGGACAAACACAAGTTTTGAAGGGCCATTCCCGCCTTAACTCGAGAATATACCCCAGGTCCCTGCCGCAACGCGAGAAAAACCATGAGACATCCCCCCAAAGCGAGATGAGGTGCGATTCCCCTGCACTGCAGGCAGAGTAGTCCCGTGATCCCCATGAAACATGTAAGGAGCCTCGACTTGCTTGATGGATCTAGTGATAGTCCACAAGAAGACTGTCACAAGTACAGAGGGAACCTGAGGTCACACCAGCATCGCGAAGGAGCTCCATGCACCCCAAATAAACTCGAGATGAGGTCCGATTTCCCTGCCTTGACTCCAGAGTCATCCCCCATTCCCATCAAACAGGACCAGTGGCTTGACTTCCTTTAGGCAACTCCAGAGGTTCCCCGAGAAAAACGTGCCAAGTCTAGAGGAATACCAAGTTCAGTAGAGCAAATCGAGGAATGTTCCATGGACGACAAATTGAGTGGAGATGAGAGCTGATTGCCTGGCTTAGACTCAAGACGTATGCCAACTTTCCACAAGATCCGCATGAAGGAGCTTCTCTCAGCAGTATGTGTGAGGGATGGACCCTGAGTTTGTTGCTTCAAGTGGATTATACACCGAGAAGCCCTGACTCGAAAGGAGGCCGGATTTCCTTGCAGAGGCTTGAATACAGGCTCATTTTCATCTCACAAGACGAAGGGATGTCTGAATATCCTGTGGAGTCCTTAGAGAAAGCCCTAGGTCCCCTATTCCTTTCGATGGAATGCCTCACATGTCTTTGAACACCTCGAGCGGCACGAAGAGTTCTCTGCTTCAAAAGGTGACGATGCCTGACTCCTCTTGAACATTGACAGGAAACCCAATATCCCTGTCGCTACTGGAAAGGGACCCTGGTTATCCCACCTCACCTTGAGAAGCGTCCCTTTGGCCCTGCCAAGCCTCTAAGAGATTTCTGAGGTGTCCCTCGTAACTAAACAGGAGTCCAGATGTTGCTGGACAAACACGAGTGTTGAAGGGCCATCCCCACCCTAACTCGAGAATATACCACAGGTCCCCTCCGCAACTCGAGAAAAACCATGAGACTTTCCCCTCAAAGTGAGATGAGGCCCGATTCCCCTGCACTGCATGCAGAGCAATCCCGTGATCCCCATGAAACTTGTAAGGAGCCTCGACTTGCTTGATGGATCTAGAACAGTCCGCAAGAACACTGTCACAAGTACAGAGGGACCCTGAGGTCACACCTCCATCACGAAGGAGCTCCATGTACCCCAAATAAGCTCGAGGTGAGGCCCGATTCCCCTGCTTGACTCCAGAGCCATCCCCCGTTCCCCATCAAACACAACCAGTGGTTTGACTTCCTTTAACAACTCCAGAGGTTCCCCGAGAAAAACGTGCCAATCCTAGAGGAACACCAATTCAGCAGTGCAAATCGAGGAATGCTCCGTGGGCCCCAAATTGCCTGGAGATTAGAGCTGATTGCCTGGCTTAGACTGAACACGTAGGCCAAATTTCCATAAGCCCCTCAAGAGGAGGCTTCTCTCAGCAGTAGTTGTGAGGGAGGGACCCTGATTTTGCTGCCTCAAGTGGAATATACACTGAAAAGCCATGACTCGAATGGAGGCCGGGTTTCTTGCAGTGGCTTGAATACAGGCTCTTCTTTCAATCTCACACGGTGAAGGGATGTCTGAATCCCCTGTGGAGTCCCTAGAGAAAGGCCTAGTCCCCGAATCCTCTCAACGGAATGCCTCACATGCCTTTGACACCTCGAGCAGCATGCAGAGTTCACTGCTTCAAAAGGTGACGATGCCTGACTCCTCTTGAACATTGACAGGAATCCCAATATCCTGTGGCTATTGGAAAGGGAACCTGGGTCTCCCACCTCACCTCGAGAAGCGTCGCTTTGGCCCTGCCAAGCCTCGAAGAGATTCCTGAGGTTCCCTCGTAACTCGACAGGGTCCAGACGTCGCTGGACAAACACGAGTGTTGAAGAACCATCCCCGCCGAAACTCGAGAATATACCACAGGTCCCCGCCGCAACTTGCGAAAAAAACATGAGACTTCCCCCCAAAGCGAGATGAGGCCCGTTTCCCCTGCACTGCATGCAGAGCCATCCCGTGATCCCCAAGAAACATGTAAGGAGCCTCGACTTGCTTGATGGATCTCGAGACAAGTCTGCAAGAACACTGTCACAAGTACAGAGGGACACTGAGTCACACAGCATCGCGAAGGAGCTCCATGTACCCAAAATCAACTCGAGATGAGGCCCGATTCCCCTGCATTTACTCCAGAGCCATCCCCAGTTCCCATCAAACACGACCAGTGGTTTGACTTCCTTTAGGCAACTCCAGAGGTTCCCCGAGAACAACGTGCCAAGCATAGAGGAATACCAAGTTCAGCAGAGCAACTCGAGGAATGCTCCGTGGACACAAATTGCTGTAGATGAGAGCTGATTGCCTGGCTTAGACTCAAGACGTATGCCAACTTACCACAAGCCCCTCAAGGGGAGGTTTCTCTCAGCAGTAGTAGTGAGAGGAGGGACCTGAGTTTGCTGCCTCAAAGTGGAATATACACCGAGAAGCCCTGACTCAAAAGGAGGCCGGGTTTCCTTGCAGTGGCTTGAATACAGTCTCCTCTTTCATCTCACAACGTGATGGGATGTCTGCATCCCCTGTGGAGTCCCTAGAGAAAGGCCTCGGTTCCCGACACTTTCGACGGAATGCCTCACAAGCTTTGACAACTCGAGCGGCACGCAGAGTTCACTGCTTCAAAAGGTGACGATGCCTGACTCCTCTTTAACATTGACAGGAATCCCCATATCACTGTGGCTACTGGAAAGGGTCCCTGGGTCTCTCGCCTCACCTCGAGAAGCGTCCCTTTGGCCCTGCCAAGCCTCGAAGAGATTCCTGAGGTGTCCCTCGTAACTCGACAGCAGTCCTGACGTCGTTTAATAAACAAGAGTGTTTGAAGGGCCATCCCTGCCATATAACTCGAGAATATACCCCAGTTACCCACCGTCAACTCGAGAAAAACATGAGACTTCCTCCCCAAAGCGAGATGAGGCCCGATTCCCCTGCACTGCATGCAGAGCAATCCCGTGATCCCCATGAAACATGTAAGGAGCCTCGACTTGCTTGATGGATCTCGAGACAGTCTGTAAGAACACTGTCACAAGTAGAGAGAGGACCATGAGGTCACACCAGCATCGGGAAGGAGCTCCATGTACCCCAAATCAACTCGAGATGAGGCCTGATTCCCCTGCCTTGACTCCAGAGCCATCCCCCGTTCCCCATCAAACACGACCAGTGGCTTGACTTCCTTTAGGCAACTCCAGAGTTTCCCAGAGAACAACGTGCCAAGCTAGAGGAATACAAGTTCAACAGAGCAACACGAGGAATGCTCTGTGGACACCAAATTGCCTGGAGATGAGAGCTGATTGCCTGTCTTAGAATCAGGACGTAGGCCAAATTACCACAATACCCTCAAGGGAGGCTGCTCTCAGCAGTAAGTGTGAGGGAGGAACCCTGGGTTTGCTGCCTCTAGTGAAATATACATCGAGAAGCCCTGACTCGAAACGAGGCCGAGTTTCCTTGCAGTTGCTTGAATACAGGCTCCTCTTTCATCTCACAAGGTGAAGGGATGTCTGAATCCCCTGTGGAGTCCCTAGAGAAAGGCCTAGTTCCCCGACTCCTTTCGACGGAATGCCTCACATGCCTTTGCCACCTCGAGCGGCATGCAGAGTTCACTGCTTCAAAAGGTGACGATGCCTGACTCCTCTTGAACATTGACAGGAATCCCCATATACTGTTGCTACTGGAAAGGGACCCTGGGTCTCCTGATTCACCTCGAGAAGCATCCCTTTGGCCCTGAAAGCCTCGAAGTCATTCCTGAGGTATACATCGTAACTAAACAGGAGTCAAGACGTCGGTGTACAAACATGAGTGTCAAATAACCATTACCGCCGTAACTCGAGAATATACCCAGGTCCCCGCCTCAACTCAAGAAAAACCATGAGACTTCGTCCCCAAAGCGAGATGAGGCCCGTTTCCCCTGCACTGCATGCAGAGCAATCCCGTGATCCCCATGAAACCTGTAAGGAGCCTCGACTTGCTTGATGTATCTCGAGACAGTGCGCAAGAACACGGTCACAAGTACAGAGGGACAATGAGGTCACACCAGCATCGGGAAGGAGCTCCGTGTACCCCAAATCAACTCGAGGTGAGGCCCGATTCCCCTGCCTTGACTCGAGAGCCATCCCCCATTTCCCATCAACCACGACCAGTGGTTTGACTTCCTTAAGGCAACTCCAGAGTTTCCCAGAGAACAACGTGCCAAGCCTAGAGGAATACCAGGTTCAGCAGAGCAACTCGAGGAATGCTCCATGGACACCAAATTGCCTGGTGATGAGAGCTGATTGCCTGACTTAGAATCAAGACGTATGCCAACTTTCCATAAGACCCTCAAGGGGAGGCTGCTCTTAGCAGTAGGTGTGAGGGAGGGACCCTGAGTTTGCTGCCTCAAGTGGAATATACACCAAGAAGCCCTGACTCGAAAGCAGGCCGGGAATCCTTTCTGAGGGTTGAATACAGTTTCATCTTTCATCTCACAAGGTGAAGGGATGTCTGAATCCCCTGTGCAGTCCATAGAGAAAGCCCTAGTTCCCCGACTCCTTTCGACGGAATGCCTCACATACCTTTGACACCTAAAACGGCACGCAGAGTTCTCTGCTTCAAAATGTGACGATGCCTGACTCCTCTTGAACATTGACATGAATCCCAATATCCCTGTGGCTACTGCAAAGGGACCCTGGGGCTCTCTCCTCACCTCGAGAGGCGTCCCTTTGGCCCTGCCAAGCCTCGAAGAGATTCCTGAGGTGTCCCTTGTAACTCGACAGGAGTCCTGACATCGCTGGACAAACACGAGTGTTGAAGGGCCATCCCCGCAGTAACTCGAGAATATACTCCAGGTCCCCGCCGCAACTCGAGAAAAAACATGAGACTTCTCCCCCAAAGTGAGATGAGGCCCGATTCCCCTGCACTGCATGCAGAGCAATCCCGTGATCACCATGAAACTTGTAAGGAGCCTCGACTTGCTTGATGGATCTCGAGAGAGTCCGAAAGAACACTGTCACAGGTACAGAGGGATCCTGAGGTCACACCAGCAACCGAAGGAGCTCCAAGTACCCCAAATCAACTCGAGGTGAAGCCCGATTCCACTGCCTTGACTCCAGACCCATCCCCCGTTCCCCATCACACACGACCAGTGGTTTGACTTCCTTTAGGCAACTCCAGATTTTCCCAGAAAACAACGAGCCAAGCCTAGAGGAATACCAAGTTCAGCAGAGCAACTCGAAGAATGTTCCGTGTACACCATATTGCCTGAGGATGAGAGCTGATTGCCTGGCTTAGATACAAGACGTATGCCAACTTACTATAAGCCCGTCAAGGGGATGCTGCTCTCAGCAGTAGGTGTGAGGGAGGGACACTGAATTTGCTGCCTCAAGTGGAATATACACCGAGAATCCATGACGTGAAAGGAGCCGGATTTCCTTGCAGAGGCTTGAATAAAGGGTCATCTTTCATCTCACAAGGTGAAGGGATGTCTGCATACCCTGTGGAACCGTAGAGAAAGACCTAGTTCCCCGAATTCTTTCAATGGAATGCCTCACATGCCTTTGACACCTCGAGCGTAATGCAGAGTTCACTGCTAAAAAAGGTGACGATGCCTGACTCCTCTTGAACATTGACAGGAATCCCCATATACTGTGGCTACTGGAAAGAGACCCGGGTTCTCCTGATTCACCTCGAGAAGCGTCCCGTTGGCCCTGCCAAACCTCGAAAACATTCCTGAGGTGTCACTCGTAACTCGACAGGAGTTCTGACGTCGCTAGAATAACAAGTGTGTTGAAGGGCCATCCCTGCCGTTACTCGAGAATATACCCCAGTTCCCAGCCTCAGCTCGAGAAAATCCATGAGATTTACCCCCCAAAGTGAGGTGAGGCCCGATTCCCTTGCAGTGCATGCAGAGCAATTCCTTATCCAAATGAAACATGTAAGGAGCCACGACTTGCTTGATGGATCTCTAGATAGTCCTCAAGAACACTGTAACAAGTACAGACGGACCCTGAGGTCACACCAGCATTGCGAAGGAGCTCCATGTAACCCAAAAAAACTCGAGATGAGGCCCGATTCCCCTGCCTTGACTCCAGAGCCATCCACCATTCCCCATCAAACAAGACCAGTGGTTTGACTTTCTTTAGGCAACTCCAGAGTTTCCCAGAGAACAACGCGCCAAGCCTAGAGGAACACCAAGTTCAGCAGAGGAACTCGAGGAATGCTCCGTGGACACCAAATTGACTGGAGATGAGAGCTGATTGCTGGCTTAGATTCAAGGCAGAGGCCAACTATCCACAAGCCCCTCAAGAGGAGGTTTCTCTCAGCAGTAAGTGTGAGGGAGGGACCCTGAGTTTGCTGCCTCAAGTGGAGTATACACCGAGAAGCCCCTGACACGAAAAGAGGCCAGGTTTCCTTGCATTGGCTTGAAAACAGCCTCCTCTTTCATCTCACAAAATTAAGGGATGTCTGAATCCCCTTTGGAGTCCCTAGAGAAAGGCCTAGTTCCCCGATTCCTTTCGACGGAATGTCTCACATGCATTTAACACCTCGAGCGGCATGCAGAGTTCACTGCTTCAAAAGGTGATGATGCCTGACTCCTCTTGAACATTGACAGGAATCCCCATATACCGTGGTTACTGGAAACGCAACCTGGGTCTCCTAATTCACCTCGAGAAGCGTTCTTTTGGCCCTGCCATGCCTCGAAGACATTCCTGAGGTTTCCCTCGTAACTCGACAGGAGTCCTGACGTCGCTTTAATAACAAGAGTTTTGAAGGGCCATGCCTGCCATATCTCGAGAATATACCCCAGTACCCAATGTCAATACGAGAAAAACCATGAGATTTCCCCCCCAAAGTCAGATGAGGCCCGATTCCCCTGTACTGCATGCAGAGCAATCCCGTGATCCCCATGAAACATATAAGGAGCCTCGACTTGCTTGATGGATCTCTAGATAGTCCTCAAGAACACTGTGACAAGTACAGACGGACCCTGAGGTCACACCAGCATCGCGAAGGAGCTCCATGTAACCCAAAAAAACTTGCGATGAGGCCCGATTCCCCTGCCTTGACTCCAGAGCCATCCACAATTCCCCATCAAACACGACCAGTGGTTTGACTTCCATTAGGCAACTCCAGAGTTTCCCAGAGAACTACGTGCCAAGCCTGGAGGAATACCAAGTTCAGCAGAGCAACTCGAGGAATTCCCCGTCGACCCCAAATTGCCTGGAGGTGAGAGCTGATTGCCTGGCTCAGACTCAAGACGTAGGCGAAATTGCCATAAGACTCTCAAGGGGAGGCTGCTCTCAGCAGTAGGTGTGAGGGAGGGACCTTGAGTTTGCTGCCTCAAGTGGAATATGCACCGAGAAACCATGACTCGAAAGCAGGCCGAGTGTCATTGTAGAGGCTTGAATACAGGCTCATCTTTCATCTCACAAGGTGAAGGGATGTCTGAGTATATTGTGCAGTCCCTAGAGAAAGCCCTAGTTCCCCGACTCCTTTCGACGGAATGGCTCACATGCCTTTGACACCTCGAGCGGCACACAGAGTTCTCTGCTTCAAAAGGTGACGATGCCTGACTCCTCTTGAGCATTGACAGGAATCCCAATATCTTTGTCGCTACTGGAAAGGGGCCCTGGGTCTCCCACCTCACATCGAGAAGCGTCCCATTGGCCCTGCCAAGCTTTGAAGTGATTCCTGAGGTGTTCCTCTTAACTAAACAGTAGTCCAGCCGTCGCTGGACAAACACGAGTATTGAAGACCGATTACAGCCTAACTCGAGAGTATACCAGAGGTCCCTGCCACAACTCAAGAAAAACCATGAGACTTCCCCCTCAAAGCGAGATGAGGACCGAGTCCCCTGCACTGCATGCCGAGCAATCCCGTGATCCCCATGAAACATGTAAGGAGCCTCGACTTCCTTGATGGATCTCGGGACAATCCGCAAGAACACTGTCACAAGTATAGATTGACCCTGAGGTCACACCAGCATCGCGAAGGAGCTCCATGTACCCCAAATCAACTCAAGATGAGGCCCGATTCCCCTGTCTTGACTCCAGAGCCATCCCCCGTTCCCCATCAAACACGACAAGTGGTTTGACTTCCTTTAGGCAACTCCAGAGTTTCCCAGAGAACAACGTGCCAAGCCTAGAGGAATACCAAGTTCAGCAGAGTAACACGAGGAATGCTTCGTTGACCCCAAATTGCCTGGAAATTAGACCTGATTGCCTTGCTTAGACTCAAGACGGATGCCAACTATCCGCAAGCCCCTCAAGAGAAGGTTTCTCTCAGCAGTAGTTGTGAGGGAGGGACCCTGAGTTTGCTGCCTCAAATGGAGTATACACCGAGAAGCCCTGACTCGAAAAGAGGCCGGGTTTCCTTGCAGTGGCTTGAATAAAGGCTCCTCTTTCATCTCACAAGGTGAAGGGATGTCTGAATCCTCTGTGGAGTCCCTAGAGAAAGGCCTAGTTCCCCGATTCCTTTCGACGGAATGTCTCACATGCATTTGACACCTCGAGCGACATGCAGAGTTCACTGCTTCAAAAGGTGATGATGCCTGACTCCTCTTGAACATTGACAGGAATCCCCATATACCGTGGTTACTGGAAAGGCAACCTGGGTCTCCTGATTCACCTCGAGAAGCGTTCCTTTGGCCCTGCCAAGCCTCGAAGACATTCCTGGGGTGTCCCTTGTAACTCGACAGGAGTCCTGACGTCACTTTAATAACAAAAGTGTTGAAGGGCCATCTTCGCCATATCTGGAGAATATACCCCAGTTCCCCCCATCAACTCGAGAAAAACCATGAGACTTCATCCCAAAGTGAGATGAGGCCCGATTCCCCTGCACTGCATGCAGAGCAATCCCGTGATCCCCATGAAACATGTAAGGAGCCTCGACTTGCTTGATGGATCTCGAGACAGTCCGCAAGAACACTGTCACAAGTACAGAGGGTACCTGAGGTCACACTAGCATCGCGAAGGAGCTCCATGTACCCCAAATCAACTCGAGGTGAGGCCCGATTCCCCTGCCTTGACTCCAGTACCATCCCCCGTTCCCCATCAAACAAGACCAGTGGTTTGACTTCCTTTAGGCAACTCCAGAGTTTCCCAGAGAACAACCTGCCAAGCATAGAGGAATACAAAGTTCAGCAGAGCAACTCGTGGAATGCTCCGTGAACCCCAAATTGCCTGAATATGAGAGACGATTGCCTGGCTTAGACTAAAGACGTTGGCCAAATTACCGTAAGAACCTCAAGGGGAGGCTGTTCTCAGCAGTAGATATGAGGGAGGGACCCTGAGTTTGCTGCCTCAAGTGGAATATACACCGAGAAGCCCTGACTCGAAAGGAGGCCGGGTTTCCTTGCAGAGGCTTGAATACAGGCTCATCTTTCATCTCACAAGTTGAAGGAATGTCTGAATCCCCTGTGGAGTCCCTAGAGAAAGTCCTAGTACCCCGACTCCTTTCGACGGAATGCCTCATATGCCTTTGACCCCTGGAGCGGCATGCAGAGTTCACTGCTTCAAAAGGAGATGATGCCTGACTCCTCTTGAACATTGACAGGAATCCCCATATCCTGTGGCTATCGGAAAGGGAATCTGTGTCACCTGATTCACCTCGAGAAGCATCCCATTGGCCCTGCCAAGCCACGAAGACATTGCTGAGGTGTCCCTCGTAACTAAACAGGAGTCCAGACGTCACTGGACAAACTCGAGTATTGAAGAGCCATCCCCGCCGTAACTCTAGAATATACCCCAGATCTGTCCTCAGCTCGAGGAAAACCATGAAACTTCCACGCCAAAGCGTGATGAGGCCCAATTACCCTGCACTTCATGCAGAGCAATCCCGTGATCCCCATGAATCATGTAAGGAGCCTCAACTTGCTTGATGGATCTCGAGACAGTCCGCAAGAACACTGTCACAAGTACAGAAGGACCATGAGGTCACACCAGCATCGCGAAGAAGCTCCATGTACCCCAAATCAATTCGAGGTGAGGCCCGATTCCCCTGCCTTGACTCCAGACCCATCCCCCGTTCCCCAGCAAACACGACCAGTGGGTTGACTTCCTTTAAGAAACTCCAGAGGTTCCCCGAGAACAACGTGACAAGACTAGAGGAACACCAAGTTCAGCAGAGCAACTCGAAGAATGCTCCGTGGACACCAAATTGACTGGAGATGAGAGCTGATTGCCTGGCTCAGACTGAAGACGTAGGCCAAATTACCATAAGACCCTCAAGGGGAGGCTGCTCTCAGCAGAAGGTGTGAAGGAGGGACCCTGAATTTGCTGCATCAAGTGGAACATATACCGAGAAGCCCTGACTCGAATGCAGGCCAGCTGTCCTTGCAGAGGCTTGAATACAGGCTCATCTTTCATCTCACAACGTGAAGGGATGTCTGATTCCACTGTGCAGTCCCTAGAGAAAGCCCTAGTTTCCCGACACCTTTCGACGCAATGCCTCACATGCCTTTGACAACTCGAGCGGCACGCAGAGTTCTCTGCTTCAAAAGGTGATGATGCCTGACTCCTCTTGAGCATTCACAGGAATCCCAATATCCTTGTCGCTACTGGAAAGGGACCCTGGGTCTCCCACCTCAACTCGAGAAACGTCCTTTTGGCCCTGCCAAGCCTTGAAGAGATTCCTGAGGTGTCCTTCCTAAGTAAACAGTAGTCCAGCTGTGGGTGGACAAACACGAGTGTTGAAGACCCATTACAGCCGTAACTCGAAAATATACCACAGGTCCCTGCCGAAACTCGAGAAAAACCATGAGACTTCCCCCTCAAAGCGAGATGAGGCCCGAGTCCCCTGAACTGCATGCCGAGGAATCCAGTGATCCCCATGAAACATGTAAGGAGCCTCGACTTCCTTGATGGATCTCGAGACAATCCGCAAGAACACTGTCACAAGTATAAAGGGACTCTGAGGTCACACCAGCATCGCGAAGGAGCTCCATGTACACCAAATCAACTCGAGATGAGGCCCGATTCCCCTGCCTTGACTCCAGAGACATCACCAGTTCCCCAGAAAACACGACAAGTGTCTTGACTTCCTTTAAGCAACTCCAGAATTTCCACGAGAACAACGTGCCAAACGTAGAGGAACACCAAGTTCAGCAGAGCAAGTTGAGGAATGTTCCTTGGACTCCAAATTGCCTGGAGATGAGAGCTGATTGCCTGGCTTAGACTCAAGACATATGCCAACTTTCCACAAGCCCCTCAAGAGGAGGTTTCTCTCAGCAGTAGTTGTGAGGGAGGGACCCTGAGTTTGCTGCCTCAAGTGGAGTATACACCGAGAAGCCCTGACTCAAAAAGAGGCCGGGTTTCCTTGCAGTGGCTTGAATAAATGCTCCTCTTTCATCTCACAAGGTTAAGGGATGTCTGAATCCCCTGTGGAGTCCCTAGAGAAAGGCCTAGTTCCCCGATTCCTTTCGACGGAATGTCTCACATGCATTTGACACCTCCAGCGGCATGCAGAGTTCACTGCTTCAAAAGATGATGATGCCTGACTCCTCTTGAATATTGACAGGAATCCCCATATACCGTGGTTACTGGAAAGGCAACCTGGGTCTCCTGATTCACCTTGAGAAGTGTTCCTTTGGCCCTGCCAAGCCTCGAAGACATTCTTTTGGTGTCCCTCGGAATTCGACAGGAGTCCTTATGTCGCTTTAATAACAAGAGTGTTGAAGGGCCATCCCCGCCATATCTCGAGAATAAACCCCAGTTCCCCCCGTCAACTCGAGAAAAACGATGAGATTTCCACCCAAAGTGAGATGAGGCCCGATTCCCCTGCACTGCATGCAGAGCAATCCCGTGATCCCCATGAAACATGTAAGGAGCCTCGACTTGCCTGGTGGATCTCGAGACAGTCCGCAAGAACACTGTCACAAGTACAGAGGGACGCTGAGGTCACAGTAGCATCCCGAAGGAGTTCCATGTACCCCAAATCAACTCGAGGTGAGGGCCGATTCCCCTGCCTTGACTCCAGTGCCATCCACCGTTTCCCATCAAACACGACCAATGGTTTGACTTACTTTAGGCAACTCCAGAGTTTCCCAGAGAACAACGTGCCAAGCCAGAGGAATACCAAGTTCAGCAGAGAAACTCGAAGAATGCCCCGTCGACCCCAAATTGCCTGGAGATGAGAGCTGATTGCCTTGCTTAGACTCAAGACGGATCCCAACTATCCACAAGCCCCTCAAGAGGAGGTTTCTCTCAGCAGAAGGTGTGAGGGAGGGACCCTGAGTTTGCTGCCTCAAGTGGAGTATACACCGAGAAGCCCTGACTCGAATGCAGGCCAGCTGTCCTTGCAGAGGCTTGAATACAGGCTCATCTTTCATCTCACAACGTGAAGGGATGTCTGATGCCACTGTGCAGTCCCTAGAGAAAGCCCTAGTTTCCCGACTCCTTTCAACGGAATGCTTCACATGCCTTTGACACATCGAGCGGCATGCAGAGTTCTCTGCTTCAAAAGGTGACGATGCCGGACTCCTCTTGAGCATTGACAGGAATCCCAATATCCTTGTTGCTACTGGAAAGGGACCCTTTTGTCTACCACCTCACCTCGAGAAACGTCCCTTTGGCCCTACCAAGCCTTGAAGAGATTCCTGAAGTGTCCCTCGTAACTAAACAGTAGTCCAGCCGTCGCTGGACAAACATGAGTGTTGAAGACCCATTACAGCCGTAACTCGAGAATATACCACAGGTCCCTGCCGCAACTCGAGGAAAACCATGAGACTTCTCCCTCAAAGCGAGATGAGGCCCGAGTCCCCTGCACTGCATGCCAAGCAATCCCGTGATCCGCATGAAACATGTAAGGAGCCTCAACTTCCTTGATGGATCTCGAAACAATCCGCAAGAACACTGTCACAAGTATAGAGGGACCCTCAGGTCACCCCAGCATCGCTAAGGAGCTCCATGTACACCACATCAACTCGAGATGAAGCCCGATTACCCTGCCTTTACTCCAGAGACATCACCAGTTCCCCAGCAAACACGACAAGTGGCTTGATTTCCTTTAAGCACCTCCAGAATTTCCACGAGAACCACGTTCCAAACTTAGAGGAACATCAAGTTCAGCAGAGCAAGTCGAGGAATGTTCTTTGGACCCCAAGTTGCCCTGAGATGAGAGCTGATTGCCTGGCTTAGACTCAAGATGTAGGCCAACTTTCAAAAAGCCCCTCAAGAGGAGGCTTCTCTCACCAGTAGGTGTGAGGGAGGGACCCTGAGTTTGCTGCCTCAAGTGGAATATACATTGAAAAGCCCTGACTCGAAAGGAGGCCGGGTTTCCTTGCAGTTGCATGAATACAGGCTCCTCCTTCATCTCAGAAGGTTAAGGGATGTCTGAATCCCCTTTGGAGTCACTAGAGAAAGACCTAGGCCCCGACTCCTTTCAACGGAATGCCTCACATGCCTTTGACACATCGAGCGGCATGCAGAGTTCACTGCTAAAAAAGGTGACGATGCCTGACGCCTCTTGAACATTGACAGGAATCCCCATATACTGTGGCTACTGGAAAGGGACCGTGGGTCTCCTGATTCACCTCGAAAAGGGTCCCTTTGACCCTACCAAGCCTCGAAAACATTCCTGAGATGTCACTCGTAACTCGACAGGAGTTCTGACGTCGCTAGAATTACAAGAGTGTTGAAAGGCCATCCCTGCCGTTCCTCGAGAATATACCCCAGTTCCCCGCCTCAACTCGAGAAAAACCATGAGATTTCCCCCCCAAAGTGAGATGAGGCCAGATTCCCCTGCACTGAATGCAGAGCAATCCCGTGATCTCCATGAAACATGTAAGGAGCCTCAACTTGCTTGATGGATCTCGAGAAACTCCGAAACAACACTGTCACAAGTACAGACGGACCCTGAGGTCACACCAGCATCGCGAAGGAGCTCCATGTACCCCAAATCAACTCGAGATGAGGCCATCTTCCCCTGCCTTGACTCCAGAGACATCCCCCGTTTCCCATCAAAGAAGACCAGTGATTTGACTTCCTTAAGGCATCTCCAGAGTTTCCCCGAGAACAACGTGCCAAGCCTAGAGGAATACCAAGTTCAGCAGAGCAACTCGAGGAATGCTCCGTGGACACCAAATTGCCTGGAACTGAGAGCTGATTGCCTGGCTTACACTCAAGACTTATGTGAATATACCATAACACCCTCAAGGGTAGGCTGCTCTTAGCAGTAGGTGTGAGGGAGGGACCCTGAGTTTGCTACCTCAAGAGGAATATAGACCGAGAAGCCCTGACTCGAATGCAGGCCAGCTGTCCTTGCAGAGGCTTGAATACAGGCTCATCTTTCATCTCACCACGTGAAGGGATGTCTGATTCCACTGTGCAGTCCCTAGAGAAAGCCCTAGTTTCCCGACTCCTTTCGACGGAATGCCTCACATGCCTTTGACAACTCGAGCGGCACGCAGAGTTCTCTGCTTCAAAACGTGACGATGCCTGACTCCTCTTGAGCATTGACAGGAATCCCAATATCCTTGTCGCTACTGGAAAGGGACCCTTTTGTCTCCCACCTCAGCTCGAGAAACGTCCCTTTGGCCCTGCCAGCCTTGAAGAGATTCCTGAGGTGTCCCTCGTAACTAAACAGTAGTCCAGCCGTCGCTGGACAAACACGAGTTTTGAAGACCCATTACAGCCGTAACTCGAGAATATACCACAGGTCCCTGCCGCAACTCGAGAAAAACCATGAGACTTTCCCCTCAAAGCGAGATGAGGCCCGAGTCCCCTGCACTGCATGCGAAGCAATCCCGTGATCCCCATGAAACATGTAAGGAGCCTCGACTTCCTTGATGGATCTCGAGACAATCCGCAAGAACACTGTCACAAGTATAGAGGGACCCTGAGGTCACCCCAGCATCGATAAGGAGCTCCATGTACACCACATCAACTTGAGATGAAGCGCGATTCCCCTGCCTTGACTCCAGAGACATCACCAGTTCCCCAGCAAACACGACCAGTGGCTTGACTTCCTTTAAGCACCTCCAGAATTTCCACGAGAACAACGTGCCAAGTCTAGAGGAACACCAAGTTCAGCAGAGCAACTCGAGGACTGCTCCATGTACCCCAAATTGCCTCGAGATGAGAGCTGATTCCTTGGCTTAGACTCAAGACGTAGGCCAACTTTCCACAAGCCCCTCAAGAGGAGGCTTCTCTCAGCAATAGGTATGAGGGAGGGACCCTGAGATTGCTGCCTCAATGGGCATATACACCGAGAAGCCCTGACTCGAAAGGAGGCCGGGTTTCCTTGCAGTGGCTTGAATACAGTCTAGTCTTTCATCTCACAAGGTGAAGGGATGTCTGCACCACCTGTGGAGTCCCTAGAGAAAGCCCTAGGTCCCCGACTCCTTTCGACGGAATGCCTCACATGCCTCTGACACCTCGAGAGGCACGCAGAGCTCACTGCTTCAAAATTTGACGGAGCCTGACTCCTCTTGAACATTGACAGGAATCCCAGTATCCCTGTGGCTACTGGAAAGGGACCCTGGGTCTCCCGACTGACCTCGAGAAGCGTCCCTTTTGCCCTGCCAAGCCTCGAAGATATTCCTGAGGTGTCCCTCATAACTCGACATTAGGCCTGACGTCGCTGGAGAAACACGAGTGTTGAAGGGCCATCCCCGCCGTAACTCGAGAATATACCCCAGTTCCCCGCCACAACTCGAGAAAAAACATGAGAATTCCCACCAAAACGAGATGAGGCCCGATTCCCCTGCACTGCATTCAGAGCAATCCCGTGATCTCCATGAAACATGTAAGGAGCCTCGACTTGCTTGATGGATCTCGAGACAGCCCGGAAGATCACTGTCACAAGTACAGAGGGACCCTGAGGTCACACCAGCATTGCGAAGCAGCTCCATGTACCCCAAGTCAACTCGAGATGAGGCCAGATTACCCTGCCTTGACCCAATTGCCATCCCCCGTTCCCCGTCAAACACGACCAGTGGCTTGACTTCCTTTAGGCAACTCCAGAGGTTCCCCGAGAAAAACGTGCCTAGTCTAGAGGAATACCAAGTTCAGCAGAGCAATACGAGGAATGATCCTTGGAACCCCAAATTGCCTGGAGATGAGAGCTGATTGCCTGGCTTAGACTCAAAACGGATGCCAACTTTCCACAAGCCCCTCAAGAGAACGCTTCTCTCAGCAGTACGTGTGAGGGAGGAACCCTGAGTTTGCTGCCTCATGTGGAATATACAAAGAGAAGTCCTGACTCGAAAGGAGGCTGAGTTCCCTTGCAGTGACTTGAATACAGGCTCCTCTTTCATCTCACAAGTTTAAGGGATGTCTGAATCCCCTGTGGAGTTCCTAGAGAAAGGCGTAAGTCCCCGACTTCTTTCGACGGAATGCCTCACATGCCTTTGACACCTCGGGCAGCACGCCGAGTTCTCTGATTCAAAAGGTGATGATGCCTGCCTGCTCTTGAACATTGACAGGAATCCCAATATCCCAGTGGCTACTGGAAAGTGACCCTGCGTCTCCCGGCTGACCTCGAGAAGCATCCCTTTGGCCCTGCCATGCCTGGAAGAGATTCCTGAGGTGTCCCTCGTAACTCGACAGGAGTCCTGACGTCGCTGGACAAACACGAATATTGAAAGGCCATCCCACACGTAACTCGGGAATACACCCCAGGTCCCCACCGCAAGTCAAGAAAAACCATGACACTTCCCTGTCAAAACGAGATGAGGCCCGATTCCCCTGCACTGCATGCAGAGCAATCCCGTGATCCCCAAGAAACATGTAAGGAGCCTCGACTTCCTTGATGGATCTCGAGACAATCCACAAGAACACTGTCACAAGTAGAGAGGAACACTGAGGTCACACAAGCGTCACGAAGGAGCTCCATGACCCCCAAATCAACTCGAGATGAGGCCCGATTCCCCTGCCTTGACTCCAAAGCCATCCCCTGTTCCCATTCAAACACGACCAATGGCTTGACTTCCTTTAGGCAACGCCAGAGGTTCCCCGAGAACAACGTGCCTAGTTTAGAGGAATACCAAGTTCAGCAGAGCAACTCGAGGAATGCTCCGTGGACCCCAAATTGCCTGGATATGAGAGGTCATTGCCTAGCTTAGACTCAAGACGTATGCCAATTTTACACACGCCCCTCAGAGAAGGCTATTCTCAGCAGTAGGTGTGAGTGAGGAACCCTGAGTTTGCTGCCTCAATCGGAATATACACCGAGAAACCCTGACTCGAAAGGAGGCTGGGTTACCAGGCAGTGGCTTGAATACAGGCTCCTCTTTCATCTCAAAAGGTGAAGGGATGTCTGAAGGCCCTGTGGAGTCCCTAGAGAAAGCCCCAGGTCCCCGACACCTTTGGAAGGAATGCCTCACATGCCTTTGACACCTCGAGCGGCACACAGAGTTCACCGCTTCAAAAGGTGACGATGCCTGACACCTCTTGAACATTAACAGGAATCCCAATATCCCTGTGGCTACAGGAAAGGGACCTTGGGTCTCCCGCCTCAACTCGAGAAGCGTCCCTTGGCCCTGCCAAGCCTCGAAGAGATTCCTGAGGAGTCCCTCGTAACTCGACAGGAGTCCGGACGTCGCTGGACAAACACGAGTTTTGAAGGGCCATCCCCGCCGAAACTCAAGAATATACCCCATGTCCCCACCGCAACTCGAGAAAAACCATGACACTTCCCTCTCAAAGCGAAATGAGGCCCGATTCCCCTGCACTGCAAGCAGAGCAATCCCGTGATCCCCCTGAAACATGTAAGGAGCCTTGATTTGCTTGATGGATCACGAGAAAACACGCAAGATCACTGTCACAGGTACAGAGAGACACTGATGTCACACCAGCATAGCGATGGGGCTCCATGTACCCCAAGTCAACTCGAGATGAGGCCCGATTCCCCGGCCTTGACTCCAGAGCCATCCCCCGTTCCCCATCAAACACGACCTGTGGCTTGACTTCGTTTAGGCAATTCCAAAAATTTCCCGAGAACAACGTGGGAAGCCAAGAAGAATACCAAGATCAGCGGAGCAACTCGAGGAATGCTCCGTGGACACCAAATTGTCTGGAGATGAGAGATGATTGCCTGGCTTAGACTGATCACGTATGCCAACTTTCCACAAGGCCCTCAAGAGGAGGCATCTCTCAGCAGTTTATGTGAGGGAGGGACCCTGAATTTGCTGCCTCAAGTGGAATATACACCGAGAAGCCCTGACTCGAAAGGAGGCCGGGTTTCTTTGCAGTGGCTTGAATACAGGCTCCTCTTTCATCTCACAAGGTGAAGGGATGTCTGATTCCCCTGTGGAGTCCCTAGAGAAAGCCCTATGTCTCCGACTCCTTTCGACGAAAAGACTCACAAGCCTTTGACACTTTGAGCGGCACACAGAGTTCATTGCTTCAAAAGGTGATGATGCCTGACTCCTCTTGAACATTGACAGGAAAACCAATATCCATGTGGCTACTCGAAAGGGACCCTGTGTCTCCAGACGCACCTCGAGAAGCATCCATTTGGCCCTGCCAAGCCTCGAAGAGATTTCTGCGGTGTCGATCGTAACTCGACAGGTGTCCTGGCGTCGCTGGACAAGCACGAGTGTTGAAGGGCCATACCCGCCTTAACTCGAGAATATACCCCAGGTACCAGACGTAACTCGAGAATAACCATGAGACTTCCTCCTCAAAGCGAGATGAGGCCCGATCCCCTACACTGCATGCAGAGCAATCCCGTGATTCCCATGAATCATGTAAGGAGCCTCGACTTGCTTGATGGATCTCGAGACAGTCTGCAAGAACACTGTCACAAGTATAGAGGGACCCTGAGGTCACACCAGCACCACGAAGGAGCTCCATGTACCCCAAATCAACTCGAGATGAGGCCTGATTCCCCTTCCTTGACTACAGAGCCATCCCCCGTTCCCCATCAAACACGACCAGTAGCTTGACTTCCTTTAGGCAACTCCAGAGGTTCCCCGAGAATACCGTGCCAAGTCTAGAGGAATACCAATTTCAGCAGAGCAACTCGAGGAATGCTCCGTGGACCCAAATTGCCTGGAGATGAGAGCTGATTGCCTGGCTTAGACTCAAGACGGATGCCAATTTTCCACAAGCCCGTCAAGAGAAGGATTCTCTCAGCAGTAGGGGTGAGGGAGGGACCCTGAGTTTGCTGCCTCAATTTCAATATACAACGAGAAGCCCTGATTCGAAAGGAGGCCGGGTTTCTTTGAAGGGGCTTGAATACAGATTCCTCTTTCATCTCACAATGTGAAAGGATGTCTTAATCCACTGTGGAGTCCCTAGAGAAAGCCCTAGGTCCCCGACTCCTTTCGACGGAATGCCTCACATGCCTTTGACACCTCGAGCGGCACACAGAGTTCATTGCTTTAAATGTGAGGATGCCTGCCTCCTCTTGACCATTGACAGGAATATCAATATCCCTGTGGCTACTGGAAAGGGAAAGTGGGTCTCGCGCCTCACCTCGGGAAGAGTCCCTTTGGCCCTGCCAAGCCTCGAATAGATTCCTGATGTGTCCCTCGTAACTTGACAGGAGTCCTGATGTCGCTGGACAAACACGAGTTTTGAAGGGCCATCCCCGCCGTAACTCGAGAATATACCCCAGGTCCCAGACGTAACTCGAGAAAAACTATGAGACTTCCCCCTCAAGCGAGATGAGGCCCGATTCCCCTACACTGCATGCAGAGCAATCCCTTGATCCCCATGAAACATGTAAGGAGCCTCGACTTGCTTGATGGATTCGAAACAGTCTGCAAGAACACTGTCACAAATATAGAGGGACCCTGAGGTCACACCAGCACCACGAAGGAGCTCCATGTACCCCAAATCAACTCGAGATGAGGCCTGATTCCCCTTCCTTGACTACAGAGTCATCCCCCGTCCCCCATCAAACACGACCAGTAGCTTGACTTCCTTTAGGCAACTCCAGAGGTTCCCCGAGAACACCGTGCCAAGTTTAGAGGAATACCAAGTTCAGCAGAGCAACTCGAGGAATGCTCCATGGACCCCAAATTGCCTGGAGATGAGAGCTGATTGCCTGGCTTAGACTCAAGACGGATGCCAATTTTCCACAAGCCCGTCAAGAGAAGGATTCTCTCAGCAGTAGGGGTGAGTTTGGGACCCTGAGTTTGCTGCCTAAATTGGAATATAGACCGAGAAGCCCTGACTAGAAAGGAGGCCGGGTTTCATTGAAGGGGCTTTAATACAGGCTCCTCTTTCATCTCACAATGTGAAGGGATGTCTGAATCCCCTGTGGAGTCCCTACAGAAAGCCCTAGGTCCCCGACTCCTTTCGACGGAATGCCTCACATGCCTTTGACAGCTCGAGCGGCACACAGAGTTCTTTGCTTCAAAGGTGCGATGCCTGCCTCCTCTTGACCATTGACAGGAATACCAATATCCCTGTTGCTACTTGAAAGGGAAAGTGGGTCTCGCGCCTCACCTCGAGAAGAGTCCCTTTGGCCCTGCCAAGCCTCGAATAGATTCCTGATGTGTCCCTCGTAACTCGACAGGAGTCCTGACGTCGCTGGACCAACATGAGTGTTGAAGGGCCATTCGTGAGATAACTCGAGAATATAGCCCTGGTCCCCGCCGCAACTCGAGAAAAACAATGAGACTTCCCACTCAAAGCCAGATGAGGCCCGATTCCCCTGCACTGCATCCAGAGCAATCCCGTGATCCCCATGAAATATGTAAGGAGCCTCGACTTGCTTGATGGATCTCGAGACAATTCGCAAGAACACTGTCACAAGTACAGAAGGACCATGAGGTCACACCTCCAACGCGAAGGAGCTCCATGTACACTAAATCAACTCGAGGAATGCTCCGTGGATCCCAAATTGCCCCAAATGGTGATGAGGGCTGATTGCCTGGCTTAGACTCAGGACGTATGCCAATTTTCCACAGCCCCTCAAGAGGAGGCTTCTCTCAGCAGTAGGTGTGCGGGAGGGACCCTGAGTTTGCTGCCTCAAGTGGAATATACACTGAGAAGCCCTGACTAGAAAGGAGGCCGGGTTTCTTGCACTGGCTTGAATACAGGCTCCTCTTTCATCTCAGAAGGTTAAGGGATGTCTGAATCCCCTTTGGAGTCACTAGAGAAAGACCTAGGCCCCGACTCCTTTCAACGGAATGCCTCACATGCCTTTGACACATCGAGCGGCATGCAGAGTTCACTGCTAAAAAAGGTGACGATGCCTGACGCCTCTTGAACATTGACAGGAATCCCCATATACTGTGGCTACTGGAAAGGGACCGTGGGTCTCCCGATTCACCTCGAAAAGGGTCCCTTTGACCCTACCAAGCCTCGAAAACATTCCTGAGGTGTCACTCGTAACTCGACAGGAGTTCTGACGTCGCTAGAATTACAAGAGTGTTGAAAGGCCATCCCTGCCGTTCCTCGAGAATATACCCCAGTTCCCCGCCTCAACTCGAGAAAATCCATGAGATTTCCCCCCCAAAGTGAGATGAGGCCAGATTCCCCTGCACTGAATGCAGAGCAATCCCGTGATCTCCATGAAACATGTAAGGAGCCTCAACTTGCTTGATGGATCTCGAGAAACTCCGAAACAACACTGTCACAAGTACAGAGGGACCCTGAGGTCACACCAGCATCGCGAAGGAGCTCCATGTACCCCAAATCAACTCGAGATGAGGCCATCTTCCCCTGCCTTGACTCCAGAGACATCCCCCGTTTCCCATCAAAGAAGACCAGTGATTTGACTTCCTTAAGGCATCTCCAGAGTTTCCCAGAGAACAACGTGCCAAGCCTAGAGGAATACCAAGTTCAGCAGAGCAACTCGAGGAATGCTCCGTGGACACCAAATTGCCTGGAACTGAGAGCTGATTGCCTGGCTTACACTCAAGACTTATGTGAATATACCATAACACCCTCAAGGGTAGGCTGCTCTTAGCAGTAGGTGTGAGGGAGGGACCCTGTGTTTGCTGCCTCAAGTGGAATATACACCGATAAACCATGACTTGAAAGCAGGCCGGGTGTCCTTGCAGAGGCTTGAATACAGGCTCATCTTTCATCTCACAAGGTGAAGGGATTTCTGAGTCCACTGTGAAGTCCCTAGATAAAGCCCTAGTTCCCTGACTCCTTCCGACGGAATGCCTCACATGCCTTTGACACCTCGAGCGGCACGCAGAGTTCTCTGCTTCAAAAGGTGACGATGCCTGACTCCTCTTGAACACTGACAGGAATCCTAATATCCCTGTAGCTACTGGAAAGGGACCCTGTGTCTCCCCCTCACCTCGAGAAGCGTCCCTTTGGCCCTGCCAAGCCTTGAAGAGAATCCTGCGGTGTCCCTCGTAACTACACAGGAGTCCAACCGTCGCTGGAGAAACACGAGTGTTGAAGACCCTTTCCCGCCGTAACTCGAGAATATACCACAGGTCCCTGCCGCTACTCGAGAAAAACCATGAGACTTTCCCCTCAAAGCGAGATGAGGCTCGATTCCCCTGCACTGCATGCCGAGTAATCCCGTGGTCCCCATGAAACAAGTAAGGAGCTTCGACTTCCTTGATGAATCTCGAGACAGTCCGCAAGAACACTGTCACAAGTATAGAGGGACCCTGAGGTCACACCAGCATCACGAGGAAGCTCCATGTACCGAAATCAACTCGAGGTGAGGCCCGATTCCCCTGCCTTGACTCCAGAGTCATCCCCAGTTCCCCAGCAAACACGACCAGTGGCTTGACTTCCTTTAAGCAACTCCAGCGGTTCCCCGAGAACAACGTGCCAAGACTAGAGGAACACCAAGTTCAGCAGAGCAACTCGAGGAATGCTCCGTGGACACCAAATTGACTGGAGATGAGAGCTGATTGCCTTGCTTAGACTCAAGACGGATGCCAACTATCCACAAGCCCCTCAAGAGGAGATTTCTCTCAGTAGTAGGTGTGAGGGAGGGACCCTGAGTTTGCTACCTCAAGAGGAATATAGACCGAGAAGCCCTGACTCGAATGCAGGCCAGCTGTCCTTGCAGAGGCTTGAATACAGGCTCATCTTTCATCTCACAACGTGAAGGGATGTCTGATTCCACTGTGCAGTCCCTAGAGAAAGCCCTAGTTTCCCGACTCCTTTCGACGGAATGCCTCACATGCCTTTGACAACTCGAGCGGCACGCAGAGTTCTCTGCTTCAAAACGTGACGATGCCTGACTCCTCTTGAGCATTGACAGGAATCCCAATATCCTTGTCGCTACTGGAAAGGGACCCTTTTGTCTCCCACCTCAGCTCGAGAAACGTCCCTTTGGCCCTGCCAGCCTTGAAGAGATTCCTGAGGTGTCCCTCGTAACTAAACAGTAGTCCAGCCGTCGCTGGACAAACACGAGTTTTGAAGACCCATTACAGCCGTAACTCGAGAATATACCACAGGTCCCTGCCGCAACTCGAGAAAAACCATGAGACTTTCCCCTCAAAGCGAGATGAGGCCCGAGTCCCCTGCACTGCATGCGAAGCAATCCCGTGATCCCCATGAAACATGTAAGGAGCCTCGACTTCCTTGATGGATCTCGAGACATCCGCAAGAACACTGTCACAAGTATAGAGGGACCCTGAGGTCACCCCAGCATCGATAAGGAGCTCCATGTACACCACATCAACTTGAGATGAAGCGCGATTCCCCTGCCTTGACTCCAGAGACATCACCAGTTCCCCAGCAAACACGACCAGTGGCTTGACTTCCTTTAAGCACCTCCAGAATTTCCACGAGAACAACGTGCCAAGTCTAGAGGAACACCAAGTTCAGCAGAGCAACTCGAGGACTGCTCCATGTACCCCAAATTGCCTCGAGATGAGAGCTGATTCCCTGGCTTAGACTCAAGACGTAGGCCAACTTTCCACAAGCCCATCAAGAGGAGGCTTCTCTCAGCAATAGGTACGAGGGAGGGACCCTGAGATTGCTGCCTCAATGGGCATATACACCGAGAAGCCCTGACTCGAAAGGAGGCCGGGTTTCCTTGCAGTGGCTTGAATACAGTCTAGTCTTTCATCTCACAAGGTGAAGGGATGTCTGCACCACCTGTGGAGTCCCTAGAGAAAGCCCTAGGTCCCCGACTCCTTTCGACGGAATGCCTCACATACCTCTGACACCTCGAGAGGCACGCAGAGCTCACTGCTTCAAAATTTGACGGAGCCTGACTCCTCTTGAACATTGACAGGAATCCCAGTATCCCTGTGGCTACTGGAAAGGGAACCTGGGTCTCCCGACTAACCTCGAGAAGCGTCCCTTTTGCCCTGCCAAGCCTCGAAGATATTCCTGAGGTGTCCCTCATAACTCGACATTAGGCCTGACGTCGCTGAAGAAACACGAGTATTGAAGGGCCATCCCCGCCGTAACTCGAGAATATACCCCAGTTCCCCGCCGCAACTCGAGAAAAAACATGAGAATTCCCCCCAAAACGAGATGAGGCCCGATTCCCCTGCACTGCATTCAGAGCAATCCCGTGATCTCCATGAAACATGTAAGGAGCCTCGACTTGCTTGATGGATCTCGAGACAGCCCGGAAGATCACTGTCACAAGTACAGAGGGACCCTGAGGTCACACCAGCATTGCGAAGCAGCTCCATGTACCCCAAGTCAACTCGAGATGAGGCCAGATTACCCTGCCTTGACCCAATTGCCATCCCCCGTTCCCCGTCAAACACGACCAGGGGCTTGACTTCCTTTAGGCAACTCCAGAGGTTCCCCGAGAAAAACGTGCCTAGTGTAGAGGAATACCAAGTTCAGCAGAGCAATACGAGGAATGATCCTTGGAACCCAAATTGCCTGGAGATGAGAGCTGATTGCCTGGCTTAGACTCAAAACGGATGCCAACTTTCCACAAGCCCCTCAAGAGAACGCTTCTCTCAGCAGTACGTGTGAGGGAGGAACCCTGAGTTTGCTGCCTCATGTGGAATATACAAAGAGAAGTCCTGACTCGAAAGGAGGCTGAGTTCCCTTGCAGTGGCTTGAATACAGGCTCCTCTTTCATCTCACAAGTCTAAGGGATGTCTGAATCCCCTGTGGAGTTCCTAGAGAAAGGCGTAAGTCCCCGACTTCTTTCGACGGAATGCCTCACATGCCTTTGACACCTCGGGCAGCACGCCGAGTTCTCTGATTCAAAAGGTGATGATGCCTGCCTGCTCTTGGACATTGACAGGAATCCCAATATCCCAGTGGCTACTGGAAAGTGACCCTGCGTCTCCCGCCTGACCTCGAGAAGCATCCCTTTGGCCCTGCCAAGCCTGGAAGAGATTCCTGAGGTGTCCCTCGTAACTCGACAGGAGTCCTGACGTCGCTGGACAAACACGAATATTGAAAGGCCATCCCACACGTAACTCGGGAATACACCCCAGGTCCCCGCCACAAGTCAAGAAAAACCATGACACTTCCCCGTCAAAGCGAGATGAGGCCCGATTCCCCTGCACTGCATGCAGAGCAATCTCGTGATCCCCAAGAAACATGTAAGGAGCCTCGACTTCCTTGATCGATCTCGAGACAATCCACAAGAACACTGTCACAAGTAGAGAGGAACACTGAGGTCACACAAGCGTCACGAAGGAGCTCCATGACCCCCAAATCAACTCGAGATGTGGCCCGATTCCCCTGCCTTGACTCCAAAGCCATCCCCTGTTCCCATTCAAACACGACCAATGGCTTGACTTCCTTTAGGCAACTCCAGAGGTTCCCCGAGAACAACGTGCCTAGTTTAGAGGAATACCAAGTTCAGCAGAGCAACTCGAGGAATGCTCCGTGGACCCCAAATTGCCTGGATATGAGAGGTCATTGCCTGGCTTAGACTCAAGACGTATGCCAATTTTACACACGCCCCTCAGAGAAGGCTATTCTCAGCAGTAGGTGTGAGGGAGGAACCCTGAGTTTGCTGCCTCAATCGGAATATACACCGAGAAACCCTGACTCGAAAGGAGGCTGGGTTACCAGGCAGTGGCTTGAATACAGGCTCCTCTTTCATCTCAAAAGGTGAAGGGATGTCTGAAGCCCCTGTGGAGTCCCTAGAGAAAGCCCTAGGTCCCCGACTCCTTTCGACGGAATGCCTCACATGCCTTTGACACCTCGAGCGGCACACAGAGTTCATTGCTTTAAATGTGAGGATGCCTGCCTCCTCTTGACCATTGACAGGAATATCAATATCCCTGTGGCTACTGGAAAGGGAAAGTGGGTCTCGCGCCTCACCTCGGGAAGAGTCCCTTTGGCCCTGCCAAGCCTCGAATAGATTCCTGATGTGTCCCTCGTAACTTGACAGGAGTCCTGACGTCGCTGGACAAACACGAGTTTTGAAGGGCCATCCCCGCCGTAACTCGAGAATATACCCCAGGTCCCAGACGTAACTCGAGAAAAACTATGAGACTTCCCCCTCAAAGCGAGATGAGGCCCGATTCCCCTACACTGCATGCAGAGCAATCCCTTGATCCCCATGAAACATGTAAGGAGCCTCGACTTGCTTGATGGATTCAAAACAGTCTGCAAGAACACTGTCACAAATATAGAGGGACCCTGAGGTCACACCAGCACCACGAAGGAGCTCCATGTACCCCAAATCAACTCGAGATGAGGCCTGATTCCCCTTCCTTGACTACAGAGTCATCCCCCGTCCCCCATCAAACACGACCAATAGCTTCACTTCCTTTAGGCAACTCCAGAGGTTCCCCGAGAACACCGTGCCAAGTTTAGAGGAATACCAAGTTCAGCAGAGCAACTCGAGGAATGCTCCGTGGACCCCAAATTGCCTGGAGATGAGAGCTGATTGCCTGGCTTAGACTCAAGACGGATGCCAATTTTCCACAAGCCCGTCAAGAGAAGGATTCTCTCAGCAGTAGGGGTGAGGTTGGGACCCTGAGTTTACTGCCTAAATTGGAATATAGACCGAGAAGCCCTGACTAGAAAGGAGGCCGGGTTTCATTGAAGGGGCTTTAATACAGGCTCCTCTTTCATCTCACAATGTGAAGGGATGTCTGAATCCCCTGTGGAGTCCCTAGAGAAAGCCCTAGGTCCCCGACTCCTTTCGACGGAATGCCTCACATGCCTTTGACAGCTCGAGCGGCACACAGAGTTCTTTGCTTCAAAGGTGCGATGCCTGCCTCCTCTTGACCATTGACAGGAATACCAATATCCCTGTGGCTACTAGAAAGGGAAAGTGGGTCTCGCCCCTCACCTCGAGAAGAGGCCCTTTGGCCTTGCCAAGCCTCGAATAGATTCCTGATGTGTCCCTCGTAACTCGACAGGAGTCCTGACGTCGCTGGACCAACATGAGTGTTGAAGGGCCATCCGTGAGATAACTCGAGAATATAGCCCTGGTCCCCGCCGCAACTCGAGAAAAACAATGAGACTTCCCACTCAAAGCCAGATGAGGCCCGATTCCCCTGCACTGCATCCAGAGCAATCCTGTGATCCCCATGAAACATGTAAGGAGCCTCGACTTGCTTGATGGATCTCGAGACAATTCGCAAGAACACTGTCACAAGTACAGAAGGACCATGAGGTCACACCTCCAACGCGAAGGAGCTCCATGTACACTAAATCAACTCGAGGAATGCTCCGTGGATCCCAAATTGCCTGGTGATGAGGGCTGATTGCCTGGCTTAGACTCAGGACGTATGCCAATTTTCCACCAGCCCCTCAAGAGGAGGCTTCTCTCAGCAGTAGGTGTGCGGGAGGGACCCTGAGTTTGCTGCCTCAAGTGGAATATACACTGAGAAGCCCTGACTAGAAAGGAGGCCGGGTTTCTTGCACTGGCTTGAATACAGGCTCCTCTTTCATCTCACAAGGTGAAGGGATGTCTGAATCCCCGTTGGAGTCACTAGAGAAAGCCCTAGGTCCCCAACACCCTTGCGACGGAATGCCTTACATGCCTCTGACACCTTGAGCGGCACACAGAATTCACTGCTTCAAAATGCAACGATGCCTGATTCCTCTCGAACAATAACAGGAATCCCTATATCCCTGTGTCTGCTGGAAAGGGACGCTGCGTCTTCCGCCTCACCTCGAGAAGTGTCCCTTTGGCCCTGACAAGCCTCGAAGAGATTCCTGAGGTGTCCCTCATAACTCAACAGACGTCCAGAAGTCGCTGGACAAACACTAGTGTTGAAAGGAGTTCCCCGCCATAACTCGAGAATTTATCCCAGGACCACGCCGCAACTCGAGAAAAAACATGAGACATCCCACTCAAAGCGAGATGAGGCCCGATTCCCCTGCACTGCATTCAGAGCAATCCCGTGATCCCCATGAAACATTTAAGGAGCCTCGACTTGCTTGATGGATCTCGAGACAGTGGACAAGAACACTCTCACAAGTCGAGAGGGACACTGAGGTCACACCTACATCGCGAATGTGTCCATGTACCCAAAATCAACTCGAGATGAGGCCCGGTTCCCGTGCCTTAACTCCAGAGCCATCCTCCGTTCCCCATCAAACATGACCAATGGCTTTAGGCAACTCAAGTGTTTCCCGGAGAACAACGTGCCAAGTCTAGAGGAATACCAAGTTCAGCAGAGCAACTCGAGGAATGCTCCGTGCACCACAAATTACCTGGAGATGAGAGCTGATTGCCTGGCTTAGACTCAAGACGTATGCCAATTTTCCACAAGCCCGTCAAGGGATGTCTTCTCTCAGCAGTATATGTGAGGGAGGGACGCTGAGTTTGCTGCCCCAAGTGGAATATACACCGAGAAGCCCTGACTCGAAAGAGGGCCGGGTTTCATTGCAGTGGCTTGAAGACAGGCTACTCTTTTATCTCACAAGATGAAGCAATGTCTGAATCCCCTCTGGAGTTTCTAGAGAAAGCCCTAGGTCCCCGACTACTTTCGACGGAATGCCTCACATGCCTTTGACACTTCGAGCGTCACACAGATTTCATTGCTTCAAAAGGTGACGATGCCTTTCTCCTCTTGAACATTGACAAGAATCCCAATATCGCTGTGGCTACTGGAAGGGACCCTGGGTCTCCCGCCTCACCTCGAGAAGCGTCCCTTTGGCCCTGCCAAGCCTCGAAGAGATTCCTGAGGTGTCCCTCGTAACTCGACAGGAGTCCTGACGTCCCTGGACAAGCACGAGTTTTGAAGGGCCATCCCCGCCGTAACTCGAGAATATACACCAGGTCCCCGCCGCAACTCGAGAAAAACCATGAGACTTCACCCTCAAAGCGAGATGAGACCCGATTCCCCTGCACTGCATCCAGAGCAATCCCGTGATCCCCACGAAACATGTAAGGAGCCTCGACTTGCTTAATGGATCTCGAGACAATCCGCAAGAACACTGTCACAAGTACAGAGGGACCCTGAGATCACACCAGCATTGCTAAGGAGCTCGATGTACCCGAAATCAACTCAAGATGAGGCCGAATTCCCCTGACTTGACTCCAGAGCCATCCCTCGTTCCCCATCAAACACAACCAGTGGCTTGACTTCCTTTAGGCAACTCCAGAGGTTCCCCGAGAACAATATGCCAAGCCTAGAGGAATACCAAGTTCAGGAGAGCAACTCGAGGAATGCTCAGTGAACCCCAAATTGCCTGGAGATGGGAGCTGATTGCCTGGCTTAGACTCAACACGTATGTGAACTTTCCTCAAGCCCATCAACAAGAGGCTTCTCTCAGCAGTAGGTGTGAGGGAGGGACCCAGAATTTGCTGCCTCAAGTGGAATATACACCGAGAAGCCCTGACTCGAAAGGAGGCTGGGTTTCCTTGCAGTGGCTTGAATACAGGCTCATCTTTCATCTCATAAGGTGAAGGGCTGTCTGAATCCCATGTGAAGTCCCTAGAGAAAGCCCTAGGTCCCCGAATCATTTTGACGGAATACCTCACATGCCTATCACACCTCTAGCGGCTCGCAGAGTTCCCTGCTTCAAAAGGTGATGATGCCTGACTCCTCTCGAACATTGACAGGAATACCAGTATCCCTGTGGCTATTGGAGAGGGACCCTGGGTCTCACGCCTCTCCTCGAGAAGCGTCCCTTTGGCCCTGCCAAGTTTCGAAGAGGTTCTTGAAGTGTCCATCGTAACTCGTCAGGAGTCCTGACGTCGCTGGACAAACACGATTGTTGAAGGGCAATCCTCGCCGTAACTCGAGAATATACAACAGGTCCCCGCTGCTACTTGAGAAAAACCATGAGACTTCCCCCTCAAAGCGAGATGAGGCCCGATTCCCCTGCACTGCATGCAGAGCAATCCCGTGATCCCCATGAAACATGTAAGGAGCCTCGACTTGCTTGATGGATCTCGAAACAATCCGGAAGAACACTGTCACAAGTACAGAGGGACCCTGAGGTCATACCAGCATCGAGAAGAACCTCCATGTACCCCAAATTAACTCGAGATGAGGCCCGATTCCCCTTCCTTGAATCCAGAGCCATCCACCGTTCCCGGTCAAACAGGACCAGTGGCTTGACCTCCTTTACGCAACTCCAGAGGTTGCCCGAGAACAACGTGCCAAGCGTAGATGAATACCAAGTTCAGCAGAGCAACTCGAGGATTGCTCCGTGGACCCTAAGTTGCCTGGAGATGAGAGCTGATTGCCTGACTTAGACTCAAGACGTATGCCAACATTCCACAAGCCCCTCAAGTGGAGGCTTCTCTCAGCAGTAGTTGTGCGGGAGGGACCCTGAGTTTGCTGTCTCAAGTGGAATATACACGGAGAAGCCCTGACTTGAAAGGAGGCTGGGTTTCCTTGCAGTGGCTTGAATACAGGCTCCTCTTACATCTCACAAGGTGAAGGGATGTTTGAATCCCCCCTGGAGTCCCTAGAGAAAGCCCTAGGTCCCCGACTACTTTCGACGGAATGGTTCACATGTCTCTGACACCTCGAGAGGCACGCAGAGCTCACTGCTTCAAAAGGTGACGATGCCTGACTCCTCTTGAACATGGACAGGAATCCCAATATCCCTGTGGCTACTGGAAAGGGACCCTGGGTCTCACGCCTCTCCTCGAGAAGCGTCCCTTTGGGCTTGCCAAGCCTCGAAGAGATTCCTGAGGTGTCCCTCGTAACTCGACAGTAGTCCTGACGTCACTGCACAAGCACTAGTTTTGAAGGTCCATTCCCGCCGTAACTCGAGAATATACCCCAGGTCCCTGCGGCAACTCGAGAAAAACCATGAGACTTACCCCTCAAAGCGAGATGAGGCCCGATTCCCCTGTACTGTATGTAGAGCAATCCCGTGATACCCATGAAACTTGTAAGGAGCCTCGACTTGCTTGATGGATCTTGAGACAATCTGCAAGAACACAGTCACAAGTAGAAAGGGACCCTGAGGTCACACCAGCATCGAAAAGGAGCTCCATGTACCCCAAATCAACGCGAGATGAGGCCCGATTCCCCTGCCTTGACTCCGGAGCCATGCCCCATTCCCCATCAAACACGACCTGAGGCTTGACTACCTTTAGGCAACTCCAGAGGTTCACCGAAAACAACGTGCCAACTTAGAGGAATACCAAGTTCAGCAGAGCAACTCGAGGATTGCTCCGTGGACCCCAAATTGCCTGGAGATGAGAGCTGATTGCCTGGCTTAGACTCAAGACGTATGCCAACTTTCCACAATAATCTCAAGAGGAGGCTTCTCTCAGCAGTAGGTGTAAGGGAGTGACCCTGTGTTTGCTGTCTCAAGTGGAATATACACCGAGAAGCCCTGACACGAAAGGAGGGCGGATTTCCTTGCAGTGCGGGAATAAAGGCTCATCTTTCATCTCACAACGTGAAGGGATGTCTGAATCCCCTGTGGAGTCCCTAGAGAATGCCCTAGGTCCCAGACTCCTTTCGATGGAATGCCTCACATGACTTTGACACAACTAGCGGCACGCAGAGTTCACTTCTTCAAAAGGTGACGATGCCTGACTCCTATTGAACATTGACAGGAATCCCAATAACCCTGTGGCTACTGGAAAGGGACCCTGGGTATCCCGCCTCACCTCGAGAAGCTTCCCTTTGCCCCTGCCAAGCCTCGAAGAGTTTCCTGAGGTGTCCCTCATTACTAGACAGGAGTCCTGACATCGCTGGACAAGCACGAGTATTGAAGGTCCATCCCCGCCGTAACTCGAGAATATACCCCAGGTCCCCGCCGCAACTCGAGAAAAACCATGAGACTTCACCCTCAAAGCGAGATGAGACCCGTTTCCCTGCATTGCATCCAGAGCAATCCCGTGATCCCCATGAAACATGTAAGGAGCCTCGACTTGCTTGATGGATCTCGAGAAAATCCGCAAAAACACTGTCACAAGTACAGAGGGACCCTGAGATCACACCAGCATCGCGAAGGAGCTCCATGAACCCAAAATCAATTCGAAATTTGGCCCGATTCCCCTGACTTGACTGCAGAGTCATCCCCCGTTCCCCATCAAACACGACCAGGGGTTTGACTTCCTTTAGGCAACTCCAGAGGTTTCCCAAGAACAACGTGCCAAGCCTAGAGGAATACCAAGTTCAGCAGAGCAACTCGAGGAATGCTCCATGGACCCAAATTTGACTGGAGATGAGAGCTGATTGCCTGGCTTAGACTCAAGACGTATGCCAACTTTCCCCAAGACCCTCAAGAGGAGGCTTCTCCCAGCAGTAGATGTGAGAGAGGGACCCTAAGTTTGCTGTCTCAAGTGGAATATATACCGAGAAGCTCTGATTCGAAAGGAGGCCTGGTTTCCTTGCAGTGGCTTCAATACAGCCTCATCTTTCATCTCACATGGTGAAGGGATGTCTGAATCCCCTGTGTAGTCCCTAGAGAAAGCCCTAGGTCCCCGACTCCTTTCGATGGAATGCTTTACATGCCTTTGACACCTCGAGAGGAAAGCAGAGTTCTCTGCTTCAAAAGGTAACGATGCCTGACTCCTCTTGAGCATTGACAGGAATCCCAATATCCATGTATCTACTAAAAAGGGACACTGTGTCTCCCGCCTCACCTCGAGAAGCGTCCCTTTGGCCCTGCCATGTGTCGAGGAGATTCCTGAGGTGTCCCCCGTAACTCGACAGGAGTCCTGACGTCGCTGGACAAACACGAGTGTTGAAGGACCATCCCCACCGTAACTCGAGAATATAACCCAGGTCCCAACCGCAACTCGAGAAAAACCATGAGACTTCCCCCTCAAAGCGAGATGAGGCCCGACTCCCCTGCACTGCATGCAGAGCAATCCCGTGATCCCCATGAAACAAGTAAGGAGCCTCGACTTGCTTGATGGATCTCGAGACAGTCTGCAAGAACACGGTCACAAGCGGAGAGGGACCCTGAGGTCACACCAGCATCGCGAAGGAGCTCCATGTACCCCAAGTAAATTTGAGATGAGGCCCGATTTCCCTGCCTTGACTCCATATCCATCCCCCATTCCCCATCAAACACGACCAGTGTCTTGACTTCCTTTAGGCAACTCCAGAAGTTCCCCGAGAACACTGTGCCAAATCTACAGGAATACCAAGATCAGCAGAGCAACTCGAGGAATACTCTGTGGACCCCAAATTGAATGGAGATGAGAGCTGATTGCCTGGTTTAGACTGAAGACATATGCCAAATTTCAACAAGCCTCTCAAGGAAAGGCTTCTCTTAGCAGTAGGTGTGAGGTAGGGACCATAGTTTGCTGCCTCAACTGGAATATACACCGAGAAGCCCTGACTCAAAAGGAAGCTGTTACCTTGCAGTGGCGTGAATACAACAATGGTGAAGGGATGTCTGAATCCCCTGTGCAGTCCCTAGAGAAAGCCCTAGGTCCCCGACTCCTTTCGACGGAATGCCTCACATGCCTTTGACACCTCGATCGGCACACAGAGTTAGCTGCTTCAAAATGTGACGATGCCTAACTCCTCTTGAACATTGACAGGAATCCCAATATCACTGTGGCTACTGTAAAGGGACCCTGGGTCTCCCGCCTCACCTCGAGAACTGTCCCATTGACCCTGTCAAGCCTCGAAGAGACTCCTGAGGTGTCCCTCGTAACTCAACAGGAGTCCCGACGTCGCTGGACAAACACGAGTGTTGAAGGCCCATCCCCGCCGTAACTCGAGAATATAACTCAGGCCCCGCCGCAACTCGAGAAAAACCATGAGACTTCCCCCTCAAAACGAGATGAGGCCCGATTCCCCTGTACTGCATGCAGAGCAATCCCGTGATCCCCATGAAACATGTAAGGAGCCTCGACATGCTTGATGGATCTCATGACAGTCCGCAAGAACACTGTCACAAGAAGAGAGGGACCCTGAGGTCACACCAGCATCACGAAGGAGCTCCATGTACACCAAATCAAATCGAGATGAGGCCCGATTCCCCTGCCTTGACTCCAGAGCCATCCCACGTTGCCCATCAAACACGACCAGTGGCTTGACTTCCTTTAGGGAACTCCAGAGGTTCCACGAGAACAACGTGCCAAGCCTAGAAGAATACCAATTTCACCAGAGCAACGCGAGGAATGCTCCGTGGACCCCAAATTGCCTGGAGATGAGAGATGATTGCCTGGCTTAGACTTATGTCGATGCCAACTTTCCACAAGCCCCTCAAGTGGACGCTTCTCTCAGCAGCAGTTGTGAGGGAGGGACCCTGAATTTGCTCCCTCAAGTGGAATATACACCGAGAAGCCCTGACTCGAGAGGAGGCCGGGTTTCCTTGCAGTGCCTTGAATACAAGCTCATCTTTCATCTCACAAGGTGAAGGAATGTCTGAATCCCCCGTGGAGTCCCTAGAGAAAGCCCTAGGTTCCCGCCTCCTTTTGACGGAATGCCTCACATGCCTCTGACACCTCGAGCGGCATGCAGAGTTCACTGCTTCAAAAGGTAACGATGCCTGACTCCTCTTGAAAATTGACAGGAATACCAATATTCCTGTAGCTAGTGGAAAGGGAACCTGGGTCTCCCGGCTCATCTCGAGAAGCCTCCCTTTTGCCCTGCCAAGCCTCGAAGAGACTCCTGAGGTGTCCCTCATAACTGGACAGGAGTCCTGACATCGCTGGACAAACACGAGTGTTGAAGGGCCATCCCCGCCATAACTCGAGAATATACCCCAGGTCCCCGCCGCAACACAAGAAAAACCATGAGACTTCCCCCTCAAAACGAGATGAGGCCCGATTCCCCTGCACTGCATGCAGAGCAATCCCGTAATGCCCATGAAACATGTAAGGAGACTCGGCTTGCTTGATGGATCTCGAGACAATCCGCAAGAACACTGTCACCAGTAGAGAGGGACCCTGAGGTCACACCAGCATGGCGAAGAAACTCCATGTACCCCAAATCAACTCGAGATGAGGCCCGATTCCCCTGCGTTGACTCCAGAGCCATCCCTGTTCCACATCTAACACGACCAGGGTTATGACTTTTTCACGCAACTCCAGAGGTTCCCCGAGAACAACGTGCCAAACGTTGAGTAATACCACGTTCAGCAGAGCAAATCGAGGATTGCTCCGTGCACCCCAAATTGCCTGGAGATGAGAGCTGATTGCCTGGCTTAAACTCAAGACGTATGCCAACTTTCCACAAGCCCCTCAAGAGGAGGCTTCTCTTAGCAGTAGGTGTGAGGGAGGGACCCTGAGTTTGCTGCCTCAAGTGGAATATACACCGAGAAGAACTGACTCGAAAGGAGGCCGGGTTTCCTTGCAGTGGCATGAATACAGGTGCATCTTTTATCTCAAAAGGTGAACGGATGTCTGAATCACCTGTGGAGTCCCTATAGAAAGCCCTAGGTCCCAGACTCCTTTCGATGGAATGCCTAACATGCCTTTGACACCTCGAGCGGCACGCAGAGTTCACTCCTTCAAAAGGTAACGATGCCTGATTACTCTTGAACATTGACTGGAATACCAATATCCCTGTGGCAACTGGAAAGGGACCCTGAGTCTCCCGCCTCACCTCGAGAAGCGTCACTTTGGCCCTGCCAAGCCTCGAAGAGATTCCTGAGGTGTCCCTCGTAACTAAAGGGAAGTCCTTATGTCACTGGACAAACACGAGTGTTGAAGGGCCATCCCCGCCGTAACTCGAGAATACAACCCAGGTCCCCACCGCAATTCGAGAAAAACCATGAGACTTCCCCCTCAAAACGAGATGAGGCCCGATTCCCCTGACTGCATGCAGAGCAATCCCGTGATCCCCATGAAACATGTAAGGAGCATCGACTTCCTTGACGGATCTCAAGAGAGTCCCCAAGAACACTGTCACAAGTCTTCAAGGAGCCTGAGGTCACACCAGCAACGCGAAAGAGTTCCATGTACCCCAAATAAACTCGAGATGAGGTCCGATTCTGCTGCATTGACTCCAGAGCCATTCCCCGTTCCCCATCAAACACGACCAGTTGCCTGACTTCCTTTACGCAACTCCAGAGATTCCCCGAGAACACCGTCCCAAGTGTAGAGGAACAGCAAGTTCAGCACAGCAACTCGAGGAATGCTCCTTGTACCCCAAATCGTCTCGAGATGAGAGCTGATTTCCTGGCCTAGAAGCAGGACGTATGCAAACCTTCCACAAGCCCCTCAAGAGGAGGCTTCTCTCAGCAATAGGTGTGAGGGAGGGACCCTGAGTTTGCTGCCTCAAGTGGAATATCACCGAGAAGCCCTGACTCGAAAGGAGGCCGGATTTCCTTGCAGTGGCTTGAATACAGGCTCATCTTTCATCTCACAAGGTGAAGGGATGTCTGATTACGCTGTGGAGTCCCGAGAGAAAGCCCGAGGACCCAGCCTCATTTCGCCGGAATGCCTCACATGCCTTTGACACCTCTAGAGGCACGCAGAGTTCACTGCTTCCAAAAGTGACGATGCCTGACTTCTCTTGAACATTGAGAGGAATTCCAATATTTCTGTGGCTACTGGAAAGGAACCCTGGGTCTCCCGCCTCACTTCGAGAAGCATCACTTTTGCCCTGCCAAGTCTCGCAAAGATTCCTGAGGTGTCCCTCATAACTAGACAGGAGTCCCGACGTCGCTGAGCAAACACGCGTTTTGAAGGGCCATCACCGCTGTAACTCAAGAATATACCCCAGGGACCCGCCGCAACCCGAGAAAAACCATGAGACTCTCCCCTCGAAGCGAGATGAGTCCCCATTCACCTGCATTGCATGCAGAGCAATTCCGTGATCCTCATAAAGCATGTAAGGAGCCTCGACTTGCTTGGCAGATCTCGAGAGAGAGACCAAGAACACTGTCACACGTCTAGAGGGACACTGAGGAAACCCCAGCAACGCGAAGGAGCTCCATGTACCCCAAATCAACTCGAGATGAGGCCCGATTCCCCTGTATTGACTCCAGAGCCATCCCACGTTCCCCATAAAACAGGACCTGTGGCTAGACTTCCTTTAGGCAACTCCAGAAGTTCCCCGAGAAAAATGTGCCAAGCCTAGATGAACACAAACTTCAGCAGAACAACTCGAGGAATGCTCCGTGGACCCAAATTGCCTGGAGATGAGAACTGATTCCCTGGCCTAGACGCAAGACGTATGCCAACCATCCACAAGCCTCTCAAAAGGAGGCTTCTCTCAGCAATAGGTGTGAGAGAGGGACCCTGAGTTTGCTGCCTCAAGTGGAATATACACTGAGAAGCCCTGACTCGAAAGGACGGCGTAGTTCCTTGCAGTGGCTTGAATACATGCTCGTGTTCCATCTCACAAGGAGAAGGGATGTCTGAATAACCTGTGGAGTCCCTAGAGAAAGCCCGAGGTCCCCGCCTCATTTCGACGTAATGACTCACATGCTTTTCACACCTCGAGAGGCACGCGGAGTTCACTGCTTCCAAAAGTGACGATGCCTGACTCTTCTTGAACATTGAGAGGAATCGCAATATTACTGTGGTTACTGGAAAGGGACCCTGGGTCTCCCGCCTCACCTCGAGAAGCGTCCCTTTTGCCCTGCCAAGCCTCGCAGAGATTCCTGAGGTGTCCCTCGTAACTAGACTGGAGTCCCAACATCGCTGAACAAACACACGCGTTTTGAAGGGCCATCCCCGCCGTAACTCGAGAATATACCCCAGGTCCCCGACTCAATTCGAGAAAAACCATCAGACTTCCCCCTCGAAGCGAGATGAGGCCAGATTCTCCTGCATTGCATGCAGAACAATTCTGTGATACCCATCAAGCAGGAAAGGAGCATCGACTTGCTTGACGGATCTCGAGAGACTACCCAAGAACACTTTCACACTTCTACAGGGACCCTGAGGTCACACCAGCAACGCGAAGGAGCTCCACGTACCCAAAATAAACTCGAGATGAGGTCCGATTCCGCTGCATTGACTTCAGAGCCATCCCCCGTTCCCCATCAAACACGACCAGTGGCCTGACTACTTTTAGGCAACTCCAGAGGTTACCCGAGAACACCCTCCCAAGTATAGAGGAACAGCAAGTTCAGCACAGCAACTCGAGGAATGCTCTTGTACCCCAAATCGTCTCGAGATGAGAGCTGATTCCCTGGCCTAGACGCAAGACGTATGCCAACCTTCCACAAGCCGCTCAAGAGGAGGCTTCTCTCAGCAATAAATGTGAGGGAGGGACCCTGAGTTTGCTGCCTCAATTAGAATATACACCGAGAAGACCTGACTCGAAAGGAGGCCGGATTTCCTTGCAGTGGCTTGAATACAGGCTCATCTTTCATCTCACAAGGAGAAGGGATGTCTGAATCCCCTGTGGAGTCCCTAGAGAAAGCCCAAGGTCCCCGCCTCATTTCGACACAATGCCTCACATGCCTTTGACACCTCGAGAGGCACGCGGAGTTCAGTGCTTCCAAAAGTGACGATGCCTGACTTCTCTTGAACATTGAGACGAATCCCAATATTTCTGTGGCTACTGGAAAGGGACCCTGCGTCTCCCGCTTCAGCTCGAGAAGCGTCCCTTTTGCCTGTCAAGCCTCGCAGAGATTCCTGAGGTGTCCCTCATAACTAGACAGGAGTCCCGACGTCACTGAACAAACACGGGTTTTGAAGGGCCATCCCCGCTGTAACTCAAGAATATACCCCAGGTCCCTGCCGCAACTCAAGAAAAACCATGAGACTTTCCCCTCGAAGTGAGATGAGGCCCGATTCTCCTGCATTGCATGCAGAACAATTCCGTGATCCCCATCAAGCATGTATGGAGCCTCGACTTGCTTGACGGATCTCGAGAGAGACGCCAGGAACACTGTCACACGTCTAGAGGTACCCTGAGGTCACCCCTGCAAAGTTAAGGAGCTCCATGCATACCAAATCAACTCGAGATGTGGCCCGATTCTCCTGTGTTGACTCCAGAGCCATTTCCAGTTCCCCAACAAACAGGACCTGTGGCTAGATTTCCTTTAGGCAACTCCAGAAGTTCCCCGAGAACAATGTGCCAAGCCTAAAGGAATACCAAGTTCAGCAGAACAACTCGAGGAATGCTCCTTGGACCCCAATTGCCTGGAGATGAGAGCTGACTCCCTGGCCTAGACGCAAGACGTATGCCAACCATCCACAAGCCCCTCAAGAGGAGGCTTCTCTCAGCAATAGGTGTGAGGGAGGGACCCTGAGTTTGCTGCCTCAAGTGGAATATACACCGAGAAGCCCTGACTCGAAAGGAGGCCGGATTTCCTTGCAGTGGCTTGAATACAGGCTCATCTTTCATCTCACAAGGAGAAGGGATGTCTGAATCCACTGTGGAGTCCCGAGAGAAAGCCCGAGGTCCCCGCCTCATTTCACCGGAATGTCTCACATGCCTTTGACACCTCGAGAGGCACGCAGAGTTCACTGCTTCCAAAAGTGACGATGCCTGACTTCCCTTGAATATTGAGAGGAATCCCAATATTTCTGTGGCTACAGGAAAGGGACCCTGGGTTTCCCGCCTCACCTCGAGAAGCGTCCCTTTTGCCCTGCCAAGTCTCGCAAAGATTCCTGAGGTGTCCCTCATAACTAGACAGGAGTCCTGACATCGCTGAACAAACACGCGTTTTGAAGGGCCATCCCCGCCAAAACTCAAGAATATACCCCAGGGCCCCGCCGCAACTCGAGAAAAAACACGAGACTTCCCCCTCAAAGCGAGATGAGTCCCCATTCACCTGCATTGCAAGTAGAGCAATTCTGTGATCCTCATAAAGCATGTAAGAAGCCTCGACTTGCTTGACAGATCTCGAGAGAGTGCCCAAGAACACCGTCACACGTCTAGAGGGACCCTGAGGTCACCCCAGCAACGCGAAAGAGCTCCATGTACCCCAAATCAATTCGAGATGAGGCCCGATTCTCCTGTATTGACTCCAGAGCCATCCCCCGTTCCCATCAAACACGACCAGTGGCCTGACGTCCTTTTCGCAACTCCAGAGATTCCCCGAGAACACCGTCTCAAGTCTAGAGGAGCACCAAGTTCAGCACAGCAACTCGAGGAATGCTCCTTTTCCCGGAAATCGTCTCGAGATGAGAGCTGATTCCCTGGCTTAGACGCAAGACGTATGCCAACGTTCCACAAGCTCCTCAAGAGGAGGCTTCTCTCAGCAATAGGTGTGAGGGAGGGACCCTGAGTTTGCTGCCTCAAGTGGAATATACACCAAGAAGCCCTGACTCGAAAGGAGGCCGGATTTCCTTGCAGTGGCTTGAATACAGGCTCATCTTTCATCTCACAAGGAGAAGGGATGTCTGAATCAGCTGTGGAGTCCGAGAGATATCCCGAGGTACCCGCCTCATTTCGTCGGAATGCCTCACATTCTTTTGACACCTCGACAGGCACGCGGAGTTCACTGCTTCCAAAAGTGACGATGCCTGACTCTTCTTGAACATTGAGAGGAATCGCAATATTACTGTGGCTACTGGAAAGGGACACTGGGTCTCCCGTCACACCTCGAGAAGCGTCCCTTTTGCCCTGCCAAGCCTCGCAGAGATTCCTGAGGTGTCCCTCCTAAGTAGACTGGAGTCCCGACGTCGCTGAACAAACACGTGTTTTGAAGGTCCATCCCCGCAGTAACTCGAGAATATACCCAAGGTCCCCGCCTCAACTCAAGAAAAACCATGAGACTTCCCCCTCGAAAGGAGATGAGTAGCCATTCACCTCCATTGCATTCAGAGCAATTCCGTGATCCCCATAAAGAATGTAAGGAGCCTCAACTTGCTTGACGGATCTCGAGAGAGTCCCCAAGAACACTGTCACACGTCTAGAGGGACCCTGAGGTCACCCCAGCAACGTGAAGGAGCTCCATGTACCCCAAATCAATTCAAGATGAGGCCCGATTCTCCTGTATTGACTCCAGAGCCATCCCCCGTTCCCCATCAAACACGACCAGTGGCCTGACTTCCTTTATGCAACTCCAGAGATTCCCCGAGAACACCGTCTCAAGTCTAGAGGAACACCAAGTTCAGCACAGCAACTCGAGGAATGCTCCTTTTCCCCGAAATCGTCTCGAGATAAGAGCTGATTCCCTGGCTTAGACGCAAGACGTATGGCAACGTTCCACAAGCACCTCAAGAGGAGGCTTCTCTCAGCGATATGTGTGAGGGAGGGACCCTGAGATTGCTGCCTCAAGTGGAATATACACCGAGAAGCCCTGACTCCAAAGGAGGCCAGATTTCCTTGCAGTGGCTTGAATAGAGGCTCGTGTTTCATCTCACAAGGAGAAGGGATTTCTGAATCCCCTGTGCAGTTCCTAGAGAAAGCCCAAGGTCCCCGCCTCATTTCGACAGAATGCCTCACATGACTTTGACACGTCGAGAGGCACGCGGAGTTCACTGCTTCCAAAAGTAACGATTCCTGACTTCTCTTGTACATTGAGAGGTATCCCAATATTTCTGTGGCTACTGGAAAGGCACACTGGGTCTGCCGCCTCACCTCGAGAAGCATCCCTTTTGCCCTGCCAAGCCTTGCAGAGATTCCTGAGGTGTCCCTCATAACTAGACATGAGTCCCGACGTCACTGAACAAACATGCGTTTTGAAGGGCCATCACCACCGTAACTCAAGAATATATCCCAGGGCCCCGCCGCAACTCGAGAAAAACCATGAGACTTCCCCCTCGAAGCGAGATGAGTCCCCATTCACCTGCATTGCATGAAGAGCAATTCTGTGATCCCCATAAAGCATGTAAGGTGCCTCAACATGCTTGACGGATTTCGAGAGAGTCCCCAAGAACACTGTCACACGTCTAGAGGGACCCTGAGGTCACCCCAGCAACGTGAAGGAGCTCCATGTACCCAAAATCAACTCAAGATGAAGCCCGATTCTCCTGTATTGACTCCAGAGCCTTCCCCCATTCCCCATCAAACACGACCAGTGGCCTGACTTCCTTTATGCAACTCCAGAGATTCCCCGAGAACACCGTCTCTAGTCTAGAGGAACACCAAGTTCAGCAGAACAACTGGAGGAATGTTCCTTTTCCCTGAAATCGTCTGGAGATGAGAGCTGATTCCCTGGCTTAGACACAAGACGTATGCCAACGTTCCACAAGCCCCTCAAGAAGAGGCTTCTCTCACCAATATGTGTGAGGGAGGGACCCTGAGTTTGCTGCCTCAAGTGGAATATACACCGAGAAGTCCTGACTCAAAAGGAGGCCATAGTCCCTTGCAGTGGCTTGAATACTCGTGTTTCATCTCACAAGGAGAAGGGATGTCTGAATAACCTGTGGAGTAACTAGAGAAAGCGCGAGGTCCCAACCTCATTTCGACCGAATGCCTCACATACTTTTGACACCTCGAGAGGCACGCGGAGTTCACTGCTTCCAAAAGTGACAATGCCAGACTCTTCTTGAATATTGAGAAAAATCGCAATATTACTGTGGCTACTGGAAAGGGACCTGGGTCTCCCGCCTCACCTCGAGAAGCGTCCCTTTTTCCCTGCCAAGCCTCGCAGAGATTCCTTAGGTGTCCCTCGTAACTAGACTGGAGTCCCGACGTCGCTGAACAAACACACGTTTTGAAGGGCCATCCCTGCCGTAACTCGAGAATGTACCCCAGATACCCGCCTCAATTCGAGAAAAACCATGAGACTTCCCCTCGCCGCCAGATGAGGTCAGATTCCCCTTCATTGCGTGCAGAGCAATTCCTTGTTACACATGAAACACGAAAGGACCCTGGACTTCTTTGATGGAACTCCAGAGATTCCTCAAGAATACTCTCACCAGTTTAGAGGGAACCTGACGTCACTGCAGCAA
>JAJLRB010001104.1:0-74516 GCA_020976825.1 Odocoileus hemionus
GGGTACAAGGAGCATTCCTCGAGTTGCTGTGTTGAACTTGCTGTTCCTCTAGACTTGGGACTGTGTTCTCGGGGAATCTCTGGAGTTGCCTAAAGGAAGTCAGGCCACTGGTCTTGTTTGATGTGGATGGGGGATGGCTCTGGAGTCAATGCAGCGGAATCGGACCTCATCTCGAGTTGATTTGGGGTACATGGATCTCTTTCGCGTTGCCATGGTGACCTCAGGGTCCCTGTAGATGTGTGACAGTATTCTTGGCGAGTCTCTCGAGATCCGTCAAGCAAGTCGATGCTCCTTACATGCTTGATGGGTATCACGGAATTGTTCTGCATGTAATGCAGGAGAATGGGGCCTCATCTCACTTCGAGGGGGAAGTCTCATGGTTTATCTCGAGTTGAGGCGGGTACCTGGGGTACATTCTCGAGTTACGGCAGGGATGGCCCTTCAAAACGCGTGTTTGTTCAGCGACGTCGGGACTCCTGTCTAGTTATGAGGGACACCTCAGGAATCTCTGCAAGACTTGGCAGGGCAAAAGGGACTCTTCTCGAGGTGAGGCGGGAGACGCAGGGTCCGTTTCCAGTAGCCACAGAAATATTGGGATTCCTCTCAATGTTCAAGGGAAGTCAGGCATCGTCACTTTTGGAAGCAGTGAACTCTGCGTGCCTCTCGAGGTGTCAAAGGCATGTGAGGCATTCCGTCCAAATGAGGCGGGGACCTCGGGCTTTCTCTCGGGCCTCCACAGAAGATTCAGATACCCCTTCTCCTTGTGAGATGAAAGATGAGCCTGTATTCAAGCCACTGCAAGGAAATCCGGCCTCCTTTCGAGTCAGGGCTTCTCGTTGTATATTCCACTTGAGGCAGCAAAAACAGGGTCCCTCCCTCACACCTATTGCTGAGAGAAGCCTCCTCTTGAGGGGCTTGTGGATGGTTGGCATAAGTCTTGTGTCTAGGCCAGGGAATCAGCTCTCATCTCCAGGCAATTTGGGTCCACGGAGCATTCCTCAAGTTGTTCTGCTGAACTTTGTATTCCTCTTGACTTGGCACATTGTTTTCGGGGAACTTCTGGAGTTGCCTAAAGGACGTCTAGCCACAGGTCCTGTTTGATGGGGAATGGGGGATGGCTCTGGAGTCAACACAGGAGAATCGGGCCTTGTCTCGAGTTGATTTGGTGTGCATGGAGCTCCTTAAATTTGCAGGGGTGAGCTCAGGGTACCTATAGACGTGTGACAGTGTTCCTGGCGTCTCTCTGGAGATCCGTCGAGCAAGTCGAGGTTCCATACATGTTTGATGGGGATCACGGAAGTGCTCTGCATGCAATGCAGGAGAATCGGGCCTCATCTCGCTTCGAGGGGAAAGTCTCATAGTTTTTCTCGAGTTGCGGCGGGGACCTGGGTTATATTCTTGAGTTACGGCGGGGATGGCCCTTCAAAACCCGTGTTTGTTCAGCGACGTCAGGACTCCTGTCTAGATACGAGGGACACCTCATGAATCTCTGCGAGGCATGGCAGGCAAAAGGGATGCTTCTCGAGGTGAGGCAGGAGACGCAGGGTCCCTTTCCAGTAGCCACAGAAATATTGGGATTCCTCCCAATGTACAAGAGAAGTTAGGCATCGTCACTTTTGGAAGCAGTGAACTCCACGTGCCTCTCGAGGTGTCAAATACATGTGAGGCATTCTGTCGAAATGAGGCGGGGACCTTGGGCTTTCTCTAGGGACTCCACAGGGGATTCAGACATCCCTTCTCCATGGGAGATGAAAGATGAGCCTGTATTCAAGCCACTGCAAGGAAATCCGGCCTCCTTTCGAGTCAGGGCTTCTCGGTGTGTATTCCACTTGAGGCAGCAAACTCAGGGTCCCTCCCTCACACATATTGCTGAGAGAAGCCTCCAATGAGGGGCTTGTGGAATGTTGGCATACGTCTTGCATCTAAGCCAGGGAATCAGCTCTTATCCCGAGATGATTTCGGGGAAAAGGAGCATTCCTCGAGGTGCTGTGCTGAACTTGGTGTTCCTCTAGACTTGAGACGGTGTTCTTGGGGAATCTCCGGAGTTGCGTAAAGAAAGTCAGGACACTGTTCGTGTTTTTGGCTCTGGAACGGGGGATGGGGAACGGGGGATGGCTCTGGAGTCAATGCAGGAGAATCGGGCCTCATCTCGAGTTGATTTGGGGTACATGGAGCTCCTTCACGTTGCTGGGGTGACCTCAGGTTCCCTCTAGACGTGTGACAGTGTTCTTGGGGAATCTCTCGAGATCCGTCAAGCAGGTCGAGGCTCCTTACATGCTTTATGGGGATCACGGAATTGCTCTGCATGTAATGCAGGAGAATCGGGCCTCATCTCGCTTCGAGTGGGAAATCTCATGGTTTTTCTCGAGTTGAGGCGGGGACCAGGGGTGTATTCTCGAGTTACTGCGGGGATGGCCCTTCAAAACGTGTGTTTGTTCAGCGACGTCGGGAGTCCTGTCTAGATACGAGGGACACCTCAGGAATCTACGAGGCTTGGCAGGGCAAAAGGGATGCTTCTCGAGGTGAGGCGGGAGACCCAGTGTCCCTTTAAAGTAGCCACAGTAATATTGCGATTCCTCCCAATGTTCAAGAAGAGTCAGGCATCGTCACTTTTGGAAGCAGTGAACTCCGCGTGCCTCTCGAGGTGTCAAAAGAATGTGAGGCATTCCGTCGAAATGAGCCGGGTACCTCGGGCTATCTCTCGGACTCCACAGCTGATTCAGCCATCCCTTCGCCATGCGAGATGAAAGATGAGCCTGTATTCAAGCCACTGAAAGGAAAGACGGCCTCCTTTCGAGTCAGGGCTTCTTGGTGTATATTCCACTTGAGGCAGCAAACTCAGGGTCCCTCCCTCACACCTATTGCTGAGAGAAGCCTCCTCTTGAGGGGCTTGTGGAAGGTTGGCATACGACTTGCCTCTAGGCCAGGGAATCAACTCTCATCTCGAGACGAGTTGGGGTACAAGGAGCATTCCTCGAGTTGCTGTGTTGAACTTGCTGTTCCTCTAGACTTGGGACTGTGTTCTCGGGGAATCTCTGGAGTTGCCTAAAGGAAGTCAGGCCACTGGTCTTGTTTGATGTGGATGGGGGATGGCTCTGGAGTCAATGCAGCGGAATCGGACCTCATCTCGAGTTGATTTGGGGTACAGGGATCTCTTTCGCATTGCCGTGGTGACCTCAGGGTCCCTGTAGACGTGTGACAGTGTTCTTGGCGAGTCTCTCGAGATCCGTCAAGCAAGTCAAGGCTTCTTACATGCTTTATGAGGATCACAGAATTGCTCTACTTGCAATGCAGGTGAATGGGGACTCATCTCGCTTTGAGGGGGAAGTCTCGTGTTTTTTCTCGAGTTGCGGCGGGGCCCTGGGGTATATTCTTGAGTTTTGGCAGGGATGACCCTTCAAAACGTGTGTTTATTCAGCGATGTCAGGACTCCTGTCTAGTTATGAGGGACACCTGAGGAATCTCTGCGAGACTTGGCAGGGCAAAAGGGACGCTTCTCGAGGTGAGGCGGGAGACCCAGGGTCCCTTTCCTGTAGCCACAGTAATATTGAGATTTTTCTCAATATTCAAGAAGAGTCTGGCATCGTCACTTTTGGAAGGAGTGAACTCCGCGTGCCTCTCGAGGTGTCAAAAGTATGTGAGGCATTCGGTCGAAATGAGGCGGGGACCTTGCGCTTTCTCTAGTGACTCCACAGGTTATTCAGACATCCCTTCTCCTTGTGAGATGAAACACGAGTATTCAAACCACTGCAAGGGACTACGGCCTCCTTTCGAGTCAGGGCTTCTCGGTGTATATTCCACTTGAGGCAGCAAACTCAGGGTCCCTCCCTCACACATATTGGTGAGAGAAGCCTCTTCTTGAGGGGCTTGTGGAACGTTGGCATACGTCTTGTGTCTAAGCCAGGGAATCAGCTCTCATCTCCAGACGATTTCAGGGAAAAGGAATATTCCTCCAGTTGTTCTGCTGAACTTGGTGTTCCTCTAGGCTAGAGACGGTGTTCTCTGGGAATCTCTGGAGTTGCGTAAAGAAGTCAGGCCACTGGTCGTGTTTGATGGGGAACGGGGGAAGGCTCTGGAGTCAATACAGGAGAATCGGGCCTCATCTTGAGTTGATTTTGGGTACATGGAGCTCCTTCACGTTGCTGGGGTGACCTCAGGGTCCCTCTAGACGTGTGACAGTGTTCTTGGGGACTCTCTCGAGATCCGTCAAGCATGTTGAGGCACCTTACATGCTTTATGGGGATCACGGAATTGCTCTTCATGCAATGCAGGTGAATGGGGACTCATCTCGCTTCGAGGGGGAAGTCTCATGGTTTTTCTCGAGTTGCGGCGGGGCCCTGGGGTATATTCTTGAGTTACGGCGGTGATGGCCCTTCAAAATGCATGTTTGTTCAGTGACGTCGGGACTCATGTCTAGTTATGAGGGACACCTCAGGAATCTCTGCAAGGCTTGGCAGGGCAAAAGGGACGCTTCTCGAGGTGATGCGGGAGACCCAGGGTCCCTTTCCAGTAGCCACAGAAATATTGGGATTCCTCTCAATGTTCAAGAGAAGTCAGGCATTGTCACTTTTGGAAGCAGTGAACTCCGCTTGCCTCTCGAGGTGTCAAAGGCAAGTGAGGCATTCTGTCGAAATGAGGCGGGTTCCTCGGGCTTTCTCTAGGGACTCTAGAGCTGCTTCAGACATACCTTCTCCTTGTGAGATGAAAGATGAGCCTGTATTCAAGCCACTGCAAGGAAATTCGGCCTTCTTTTGAGTCAGGTCTTCTCGGTATATATTCCACTTGAGGCAGCAAACTCAGGGTCCCTCCCTCACACCTATTGCTGAGAGAAGCCTCCTCCTTAGGCGCTTGTGTAAGGTGGGCATACGTCTTGCTTCTAGGCCAGGGAATCAGCTCTCATCTCCAGGCAATTTGGGGTCCATGGAGCATTCCACGAGTTGTTCTGCTGAACTTAGTATTCCTGTAGGCTTGGCACATTGTTCTCGGGGAACTTCTGAAGTTGCCTAAATGAAGTCTAGCCACTGGTCCTGTTTGATTGGGAATGGGGGATGGCACTGGACTCAATACAGGAGAATCGGCTCTCATCTCGAGTTGATTTGGGGTACATGGAGCTCCTTTACGTTGCTTGGGTGACCACAGGGTCCCTCTAGACCTGTGACAGTGTTCTTGGGGACTCTCTCGAGATCCATCAAGCAAGTCGAGGCTCCTTACATGCTTTATTAGGATCACGGAATTGCTGTGCATGCAATGCAGGTGAATGGGGACTCATCTCGCTTCGAGGGAAGAGTCTCATGGTTTTTCTCGGGTTGCGGCGGGGACCTGGGGTATATTCTTGAGTTACGGCGGCAATGGCCCTTCAAAACGCGTGTTTGCTCAGCGACATCGGGACTCCTGTCTAGTTATGAGGGACACCTCAGGAATCTTTGCGAGACGTGGCAGGGCAAAAATGATGCTTCTCGAAGTGAGGCGGGAGACCCAGGGTTCCTTTCCAGTAGCCACAGAAATATTGGGATTCCTCTCAATGTTCAAGAGAAGTCAGGCATCGTCACTTTTGAAAGCAGTGAACTCTGCGTGCCTCTCGAGGTGTCAAAGGCATGTGAGGCATTCCGGCGAAATGAGGCTGGGTCCTCGGGCTTTCTCTCGGGACTCCACAGCGTAATCAGACATCCCTTCACCTTGTGAGATGAAAGATACGCCTGTATTCATGCCACTTCAAGGAAACCCGGCCTCCTTTCAAGTCAGTTCTTCTCGGTGTATATTCCACTTGAGGCAGCAAACTCAGGGTCCCTCCCTCACACCTACTGCTGAGAGAAGCCTCCTCTTGAGGGGCTTGTGGAAAGTTGGCATACGTTTTGAGTTTAAGCCAGGCAATCAGCTCTCATCTCCAGGCAATTTGGGGTGCATGGAGCAATTCTCGATTTGCTCTGCTGAACGTGGTATTACTCTACGTTTGGCACGTTGTTCTCGGGGAACCTCTGGAGTTGCGTGAAAAAGTCATGACCCTGGTCGTGTTAGATGTGGAACGGGGGATGGCTCTGGAGTCAACGCAGGGGAATCGGGCCTCATCTCGAGTTGATTTGGGGTACATGGAGTTTCTTCGCCATGCTGGTGTGACCTCAGGGTCCCTCTCTACTGGTGACAGTGTTCTTGCGGATTGTCTCGAGATCCATCAAGCAAGCCGAGGCTCCTTACAAGTTTCATGGGCATTACGGGATTGCTCTGCATTCAGTGCAGGGGAATCGGGCCTCATCTCGTTTTGAGGGGGAAGTCTCATGGTTTTTCTCGTGTTGCGTCGGGGACCTGGGGTATATTCTCGAGTTATGGCGGGGATGGCCCTTCAACACTCGTGTTTGTCCAGCGATGTCAGGACTCCTGTCCAGTTATGAGGAACACCTCAGGAATTTCTTAGAGGCTTGACAGGGCCAAAGGGAGGCTTCTCGAGGTGAGGCGGGAGACCCAGGTTCCCTTTCCACTAGCTACAGGAATATTGATATTCCTGTCAATTTTCAAGAGGAGTCAGGCATCGTTACCTTTTGAAACAGTGAACTCTGCATGCCGCTCGAGGTGTCAGAGGCATGTGAGGCATTCCGTCGAAAGGAGGCGGGAACCTAGCGCTTTCTCTAGGGACTCCACCGGGGATTCAGACATCTGTTCACCTTTTGAGATGAAAGATGCGCCTGTATTCATGCCAATGCAAGGAAACCCGGCCTCCTCTCGAGTCAGGGCTTCTCGGTGTATATTCCACTTGAGGGAGCAAACTCAAGGTCCCTCCCTCACAACTGCTGCTGAGAGAAGCGTCCACTTGAGGGGCTTGTGGAAAGTTGGCATACGTCTTGAGTCTGAGCCAGGCAATACGCTCTCATCTCCAGGCAATTTGGGGTCCACGGAGCTTTCCTCGATTTGGTTTGGTGAACTTGATATTCTTCTAGGCTTCGCACGTTGTTCTCGGGGAACCTCTGAAGTTGCCTAAAGGAAGTCAAGCCACTGCTCGTGTTTGATGGGGAACGTGGGATGGCTCTGGAGTCAAGTCAGGGGAATCAGGCCTAATCTCGAGTTGATTTGGTCTACATGGAGCTCCTTCGCGATGCTGGTGTGACCTCAGGGTCCCTCTCTACTTGTGACAGTGTTCTTGCGGATTGTCTCGAGATCCATCAAGCAAGTCGAGTTTCCTTACATGTTTCATTGGGAATACGGGATTGCTCTACATGCAGTGCAGGGGAATCGCGCCTCATCATGCTTTGAGGGGGAAGTTTCATGGTTTTTCTCGAGTTATATCAGGGACCTGGGGTATATTCTGGAGTTATGGCGGGGATGGCCCTTCAACAATTGTGTTTGTCCAGCAACCTCAGGACTCCTGTCTAGTACAGAGGGACACCTCAGGAATCTCTTCGAGGCTAGGCAGGGCCAAAGGGAGTCTTCTCGAGGTGAGGCGGGAGACCCAGGATCCCTTTCCAGTAGCCACAGTGATATTGGTATTCCTGTCAATGTTCAAGAGTAATCAGGCATCGTTATATTTTGAAGCAGTGAACTCTGCGTTCCGATCGAGGTGTCAAAAGAATTTGAGGCATTCCGTCGAAAGGAGTCAGGGACCTAGGGCTTTCTCTAGGACTACACAGGGGATTCAGACATCCTTTCAACTTGTGAGTTAAAGAGGAGCATGTATTCAAGCAACTGCAAGGAAACCCGACCTCCTTTCGAGTCAGGGCTTCTCGGTGTATATTCCACTTGAGGCAGCAAACTCAGGGTCCCTCTCTTACACCTACTGCTGAGAGAAGCCTCCTCTTGAGGGACTTGTGGAAAGTTGGCATACATCTTGAGTTTAAGCCAGGAAATCAGCTCTCATCTCCAGGCAATTTGGGGTGCACGGAGCAATCCTGGAGTTGTTCTGCTGAATGTGATATTCAACTATGTTTGGCACGTTGCTCTCGGGGAACCTCTGGAGTTGCGTAAAAAAGTCAAGACCCTGGTCGTGTTTGATGGGGAACGGGGGATGGCTCTGGAGTCAATGCAGGGGTATCAGGCCTCATCTCGAGTTGATTTGGGGTACATGGAGCTTCTTCGCGATGCTGGTGTGACCTCAGGGTCCCTCTCTACTTGTGACAGTGTTCTTGCAGATTGTCTCGAGATCCATCAAGGAAGCCGAGCATCCTTACATGTTTCATGGGGATCACGGGATTGCTCTGCATGCAGTGCAGGGGAATCGGGCCTCATCTCGCTTTGAGGGGGAAGTCTCATGGTTTTTCTCGAGCTGCTGCGGGGACCTGGGGTATATTTTTGAGTTACGTCGGGGATGGCTGTTCAAAACTCGTATTTGCCCAGCGACGTCAGGACTCCTCTCGTCTTATGAGGGACACCTCAGGAATCTCTTCGAGGCTTGACAGGGCCAAAGGGAGGCTTCTCGAGGTGAGGCGGGAGACCAGGGTAGCTTTCCAGTAGCCACAGGGATATTGGTATTCCTGTCAATGTTCAAAAGGAGTCAGGTGTCGTTATCTTTTGAAGCAGTGAACTCTGCGTGCCGCTCGAGGTGTCAAAGGCATTTGAGGCATTCCGTCGAAAGGAGTCGGGGACCTAGGTCTTTCTCTACCGACTCCACAGGGTATTCAGACAGCCCTTCACCTTGTGAGATGAAAGATGAGCCAGTATTCAAGCAACTGCAAGGAAACCCGGCCTCCTTTCGAGTCAGGGCTTCTCGGTGTATATTCCACTTGAGGCAGCATATTCAGGGTCCCTTTCTCACACCTACTGCTGAGAGAAGCCTCCTCTTGAGGGGCTTGTGGAAAGTTGGCATACGACATAAGTCTAAGCCAGGCAATCATCTCTTATCTCCAGGTAATTTGGGGTCCACGGATCATTCCTCACGTTACTCTGCTGAGGTTGGTATTCTTCTAGGCTTGGCACGTTGTTCTCATGGAACCTCTGGAGTTCCCTAAAGGAAGTCAAGCCACTGGTCGTGTTTGATGGGGAACGTGGGATGGCTCTGGAGTCAAGGCAGGGGAATCGGGCCTCATCTCGATTTGGTTTGGTGTACATGGAGCTCCTTCGCGATGCTGGTGTGACCTCAGGGTCCCTCTCTACTTGTGACAGTGTTCTTGCGGACTGTCTCGAGATCCACCAAGCAAGTCGAGGCTCCGTACAGGTTTCATGGGGATCACGGGATTGCTCTGCATGCAGTGCAGGGGAATCGGGCCTCATCTCGCTTGGAGGGGGAAGTCTCATTGTTTTTCTCGAGTTGCGGCGGGGCCTGGGTTATATTCTCGAGTTACGGCAGGGATGGCCTTCAACACTCGTGTTTGTCCAGCGAAGTCGGGACTCCTGTCGAGTTACGAGGGACACCTCAGGAGTCTCTTCGAGGCTTGACAGGGTCAATGGGACAGTTCTCGAGGTGAGGCGGGAGACCCAGGGTCCCTTTTCAGTAGCCACAGTGATATTGGGATTCCTGTCAATGTTCAAGAGTAGTTAGGCATCGTCACATTTTGAAGCTGCTAACTCTGTGTGCCGATCGAGGTGTCAGAGGCATGTGAGGCATTCCGTCGAAAGGAGTCGGGGACCTAGGGCTTTCTCTAGGGACTCCACAGGGGATTCAGACATCCTTTCAACTTGTGAGTTAAAGAGGAGCATGTATTCAAGCAACTGCAAGGAAACCCGACCTCCTTTCGAGTCAGGGCTTCTCGGTGTATATTCCACTTGAGGCAGCAAACTCAGGGTCCCTCTCTTACACCTACTGCTGAGAGAAGCCTCCTCTTGAGGGACTTGTGGAAAGTTGGCATACATCTTGAGTTTAAGCCAGGAAATCAGCTCTCATCTCCAGGCAATTTGGGGTGCACGGAGCAATCCTGGAGTTGTTCTGCTGAATGTGATATTCAACTATGTTTGGCACGTTGCTCTCGGGGAACCTCTGGAGTTGCGTAAAAAAGTCAAGACCCTGGTCGTGTTTGATGGGGAACGGGGGATGGCTCTGGAGTCAATGCAGGGGTATCAGGCCTCATCTCGAGTTGATTTGGGGTACATGGAGCTTCTTCGCGATGCTGGTGTGACCTCAGGGTCCCTCTCTACTTGTGACAGTGTTCTTGCAGATTGTCTCGAGATCCATCAAGGAAGCCGAGCATCCTTACATGTTTCATGGGGATCACGGGATTGCTCTGCATGCAGTGCAGGGGAATCGGGCCTCATCTCGCTTTGAGGGGGAAGTCTCATGGTTTTTCTCGAGCTGCTGCAGGGACCTGGGGTATATTTTTGAGTTACGTCGGGGATGGCTGTTCAAAACTCGTATTTGCCCAGCGACGTCAGGACTCCTCTCGTCTTATGAGGGACACCTCAGGAATCTCTTCGAGGCTTGACAGGGCCAAAGGGAGGCTTCTCGAGGTGAGGCGGGAGACCAAGGGTAGCTTTCCAGTAGCCACAGGGATATTGGTATTCCTGTCAATGTTCAAAAGGAGTCAGGTGTCGTTATCTTTTGAAGCAGTGAACTCTGCGTGCCGCTCGAGGTGTCAAAGGCATTTGAGGCATTCCGTCGAAAGGAGTCGGGGACCTAGGTCTTTCTCTACCGACTCCACAGGGTATTCAGACAGCCCTTCACCTTGTGAGATGAAAGATGAGCCAGTATTCAAGCAACTGCAAGGAAACCCGGCCTCCTTTCGAGTCAGGGCTTCTCGGTGTATATTCCACTTGAGGCAGCATATTCAGGGTCCCTTTCTCACACCTACTGCTGAGAGAAGCCTCCTCTTGAGGGGCTTGTGGAAAGTTGGCATACGACATAAGTCTAAGCCAGGCAATCATCTCTTATCTCCAGGTAATTTGGGGTCCACGGATCATTCCTCACGTTACTCTGCTGAGGTTGGTATTCTTCTAGGCTTGGCACGTTGTTCTCATGGAACCTCTGGAGTTCCCTAAAGGAAGTCAAGCCACTGGTCGTGTTTGATGGGGAACGTGGGATGGCTCTGGAGTCAAGGCAGGGGAATCGGGCCTCATCTCGATTTGGTTTGGTGTACATGGAGCTCCTTCGCGATGCTGGTGTGACCTCAGGGTCCCTCTCTACTTGTGACAGTGTTCTTGCGGACTGTCTCGAGATCCACCAAGCAAGTCGAGGCTCCGTACAGGTTTCATGGGGATCACGGGATTGCTCTGCATGCAGTGCAGGGGAATCGGGCCTCATCTCGCTTGGAGGGGGAAGTCTCATTGTTTTTCTCGAGTTGCGGCGGGGCCTGGGTTATATTCTCGAGTTACGGCAGGGATGGGCCTTCAACACTCGTGTTTGTCCAGCGAAGTCGGGACTCCTGTCGAGTTACGAGGGACACCTCAGGAGTCTCTTCGAGGTTTGACAGGGTCAATGGGACAGTTCTCGAGGTGAGGCGGGAGACCCAGGGTCCCTTTTCAGTAGCCACAGTGATATTGGGATTCCTGTCAATGTTCAAGAGTAGTTAGGCATCGTCACATTTTGAAGCTGCTAACTCTGTGTGCCGATCGAGGTGTCAGAGGCATGTGAGGCATTCCGTCGAAAGGAGTCGGGGACCTAGGGCTTTCTCTAGGGACTCCACAGGGGATTCAGACATCCCTTCACCATGTTTGATGAAAGAGGACCCTGTATCCACGCCACTGCAAGGTAACAGCCTCCTTTCGAGTCAGGGCTTATCAGTGTATATTCCAGTTGAGGCAGCAAACTATGGTCCCTACCTCACAACTACTGCTAAGAGAAGCCTTTCCTTGAGAGGCTTGTCGAAATTTGGCATATGTCTTGAGTCTAAACCAGGCAATCAGCTCTCATCTCCATTCAACTTGGAGTCCACAGAGTATTCCTTGAGTTCCTCTGCTGATCTTGGTATTCCTGTAGATTTGGCACAGTGTTCTCAGGGAACTTCTGGAGTTGCCTAAAGGAAGTCAAGACACTGGTCGTGTTTGATGGGGAACGGGGGATGGATATGGAGTCAAGGCAGGGAAATCGGGCCTCATCTCAAGTTGACTTGGGGTACATGGAGCTCCTTCGTGGTGCTGGTGTGACCTCAGGGTCCCTCTCCGCTTGTGGTAGTGTTCTTGCAGACTGTCTCGAGATCCATCAAGCAAGTCGAGGCTCCTTACTTGTTTCATGGGGATCACGGGATTGCTCTGCATGCAGTGCAGGGGAGTCGGGCCTCATCTCGCTTTGAGGGGGAAGTCTCATGGTTTTTCTCGATGTGCGGTTGGGACCTGGGTTATATTCTCGAGTTACGGTGGGGATGGCCCTTCAACACTCGTGTTTGTCCAGCGACATCAGGACTCCTGTCGAGTTATGGGGGACACCTCAGGAGTCTCTTCGAGGCTTGACAGGGTCAATGGGACAGTTCTCGAGGTGAGGCGGGAGACCCAGGGTTCCTTTGCAGTAGCCACAGTGATATTCGGATTCCTGTCAATGTTCAAGAGTAGTTAGGCATCGTCACATTTTGAAGCAGCTAACTCTGTGTGCCGATCGAGGTGTCAAAGGCATGTGAGGCATTCTGTCGAAAGGAGTCGGGGACCTAGGGCTTTCTCTAGGGACTCCACAGGGGATTCAGACATCCCTTCACCATGTGAGATGAAAGATGAGGCTGTATTGAAGCCACTGCAAGGAACCAGGCCTCCTTTCGAATCAGGGCTTCTCGGTATATATTCCACTTGAGACAGCAAATTTAGGGTCCCTCTCTCATATCTTCTGCTGGGAGAAGCCTCCTCTTGAGGGTCTTGTGGAAAGTTGGCATCGGTCTTGAGTCTAAGCCAGGCAATCAGCTCTTATCTCCAGTCAAATTGGTGTCCACGGAGCATTCCTCGAGTTGCTCTGCTGAACTTGGTATTCCTCTAGGCTTGGCACATTGTTCTCGGGAAACCTCTGGAGTTGCCTAAAGGAAGTCAAACCCCTGGTCGTGTTTGATGGGGAACGGGGGATGGCTCTGCAGTCAAGTCAGGGGAATTGGGCCAAATTTCGAATTGATTTTGGGTTCATGGAGCTCCTTCGCGATGATGCTGTGATCTCAGGGTCCCTCTGTACTTGTGACAGTGTTTTTGCGGATTTTCTCGAGATCCATCAAGCAAGTCGAGGCTCCTTACATGTTTCATGGGGATCACGGGATTGCTCTGGATGCAGTGCAGGGGAATCGGGCCTCATCTCGCTTTGAGGGTGAAGTCTCATGGTTTTTCTCGAGTTGCGGCGGGGACCTGGTGTATATTCTCGAGTTACTGCGGGGATGGCCCTTCAAACTCGTGCTTGTCCAGGGACGTCAGGACTCCTGTCTAGTAAAGAGGGACACCTCAGGAATCTCTTCGAGGCTTGGCAGGGCAAAAGGGACGCTTCTCAAGGTGAGGCGGAAGACCCAGGGTCCCTTCCAGTAGCCACAGCGATATTGGGATTCTTGTCAGTGTTCACGAGGAGAAAGGCATCGTCACCTTTTGAAGCAATGAAATCTGTGTGACCCTCGAAGTGTCAAAGGCATGTGAGGCATTCCGTCGAAAGTAGTCGGGGACCTAGGGCTTTCTCCAGAAACTCTACAGGGGATTCAGACATTGCTTCATCTTGTGAGATAAAAGAGTAGCCTGTCTTCAAGCCACTGCAATGAAACCCGGCCCTCTTTCGAGTCAGGGCTTCTCGGTGTATATTCCACTTGGGGCAGCAAACTCAGCTTCCCTCCCTCACACATACTGCTGAGAGAAGCCATCCCTTGACGGGCTTGTGGAAAATTGGCATACGTCTTGAGTCTAAGCCAGGCAATCAGCTCTCACCTCCGGGGCAATTTGTGGTGCACGGAGCATTCCTCGAGTTGCTCTGCTGAACTTGGTATTCCTCTAGACTTGGCACGTTTTTCGCCGGGAAACAGTTGAGTTGCCTAAAGCCATTGGTCATGTTTGATGGGGAACGGAGGATGGCTCTGGAGTTAAGACAGGGGAATCGGGCCTCATCTCGAGTTGATTTTGGGTACATGGACACATTCGCGATGCAGGTGTGACCTCAGGGTCCCTCTCGACTTGTGAGAGTGTTCTTGTCCACTGTCTCGAGATCCATCAAGCAAGTCGAGGCTCCTTACATGTTTCTTGGGGATCACGGGATTGCTCTGAATGCAGTGCAGGGGAATCGGGCCTCATCTCGCTTTGAGTGGGATGTCTCATGTTTTTTCTCGAGTTGCGGCGTGGTCCTGGGATAAATTCTCGAGTTATGGCGGGGAACTCCCTTCAACACTAGTGTTTGTCCAGCGATTTCTGGACATCTGTTGAGTTATGAGGGACATCTCAGGAATCTCTTCGAGGCTTGGCAGGGCCAAAGGGACGCTTCTCAAAGTGAGGCGGAAGATGCAGCATCCCTTTCCAGCAAACACAGGGATATAGGGATTCCTGTTATTGTTCGAGAGGAATCAGGCATCATTGCATTTTGAAGCAGTGAACTCTGTGTGCCACTCAAGGTGTCAGAGGCATGTAAGGCATACCGTCGCAAGGGTGTTGGGGACCTAGGGCTTTCTCTAATGACTCCAACGGGGATTCAGATATCCCTTCACCTTGTGAGATGAAAGAGGAGCCTGTATTCAAGCCAGTGCAAGAAACCCGGCCTCCTTTCTAGTCAGGGCTTTTCGGTGTATATTCCACTTGAGGCAGCAAACTCAGGGTCCCTCCTGCAAACCTACTGCTGAGAGAAGCCTCCTCTTGAGGGGCTTGTGGAAAATTGGCATACGTCCTGAGTCTAAGCCAGGCAATCAGCCCTCATCACCAGGCAATTTGGGATCCACGGAGCATTCCTCGAGTTGATTTAGTGTACATGGAGCTCCTTCACGTTGGAGGTGTGACCTCATGGTCCTTCTGTACTTGTGACAGTGTTCTTGCCAATTGTCTAGAGATCCATCAAGCAAGTCAAGGCTCCTTACATGTTTCATGGGGATCACGGGATTGCTCTGCATGCAGTGCAGGGGAATCGGGCCTCATCTGGCTTTGAGTGGGAAGTCTCATTGTTTTTCTCGATTTGCGGCGGGGATCAGGGCTATATTCTCGAGTTATCTCAGGGATGGCCCTTCAACACTCATGTTTGTCCAGCGATGTCAGGACTCCTGTCGAGTTACGAGGGACACATCAAGAATGTATTCGAGGCTTGGCAGGGCCAAAGGGACTCTTCTCGAGGTGAGGCGCGAGACCCACTTTCCCTTTCCAGTAGCCACAGGGATATTGGTATTCCTGTCAATGGTCAAGAGGAGGCAGGCATCGTCACCTTTGAAGCAATGAACTCTGTGTGCCGCTCGAGGTGTCAAAGGCATGTGAGGCATTCCGTCGAAAGGAGTCGGGGACCTAGGGCTTTCTCTAGGGACTCCACAGGGGATTCAGACATCCCTTCACATTGTGAGATGAAAGAGGAGCCTGTATTAAAGCCCCTTCAATGAAACCCGGCCTCCTTTCTAGTCAGGGCTTCTCGGTCTATATTCCAATTTAGGCAGCAAACTCAGGGTCCCTCCCTCACACCTACTGCTGAGAGAATCCTTCTCTTGATGGGCTTGTGGAAAATTGGCATCTGTCTTGAGTCTAAGCCATGCAATCAGCTCTCATCTCCAGGCAATTAGGGGTCCACGGAGCATTCCTCGAGTTGCTCTGCTGAACTTGGTATTCCTCTAGACTTGGCACGGTGTTCTCAGGGAACCTCTGGAGTTGCCTAAAGGAAGTCAAGCTACTGGTCGTGTTTGATGGGGAACGGGGGATGGCTCTGTAGTCAAGGAAGGGGAATCGGGCCTCACCTCGAGTTGATTTGGGGTACATGGAGCTCCTACGGGGTGCTGGTGTGACCTCAGGGTCCCTCTATACTTGTGACAGTGTTCTTGCAGACTGTCTCGAGATCCATCAAGCAAGTCGAGGCTCCTTACATGTTTCATGGGGATCAAGGGATTGCTCTGCATGCAGTGCAGGGGAATCGGGCCTCATCTCGCTTTGAGGGGGAAGTCTCATAGTTTTACTCGAGTTACGTCTGGTACCTGGGGTATATTCTCGAGTTACGGTGGGGATGGCCCTTCAAAACTCGTGTTTGTCCAGCGACGTCAGGACTCCTGTCAAGTTACGAGGGACACATCAGGAATCTATTCGAGGCTTGGCAGGGCCAAAGGGACTCTTCTCGAGGTGAGGCGCGAGACCCACTTTCCCTTTCCAGTAGCCACAGGGATATTGACATTTCTGTCAATGGTCAAGATGAGGCAGGCATCCTCACATTTAAAGCAATGAACTCTGTGTGCCACTCGAGGTGTCAAAGGCATGTGAGGCATTCCGTCGAAAGAAGTCGGGGACCTAGGGCTTTCTCTAGGGACTCCACAGGGGATTAAGACATCCTTTCACATTGTGAGATGAAAGAGGAGTCTGTATTCAAGCCCCTTCAAAGAAACCCGGCCTCCTTCCGAATCAGGGCTTCTCGGTGTATATTGAAATTGAGGCAGCAAACTCAGGGTCCCTCCCTTACCCCTACTGCTGAGAGAATCCTTCTCTTGACGGGCTTGTGGAAAATTGGCATCCGTCTTGAGTCTAAGTCAGGCAATCAGCTCTCATCTCCAGGCAATTTGGGGTCCACGGAGCATTCCTCGAGTTGCTCTGCTGAACTTGGTATTCCTCTAGACTTGGCACGGTGTTCTCGGGGAACCTCTGGAGTTGCCTAAAGGAAGTCAAGCTACTGGTCGTGTTTGATGGGGAACGGGGGATGGCTCTGGAGTCAAGGAAGGGGAATCAGACCTCATCTCGAGTTGATTTGGGGTACATGGAGCTCCTTCGTGGTGCTGGTGTGACCTCAGGGTCCCTCTATACTTGTGACAGTGTTCTTGCAGACTGTCTCGAGATCCATCAAGCAAGTCGAGGCTCCTTGCATGATTCATGGGAATCACGGGATTGCTCTGCATGCAGTGTAGGGGATCGGGCCTCATCTCGCTTTGAGGGGAAAGTCTCATGGTTATTCTTGAGTTACTTCTGGTACCTGGGGTATATTCTCGAGTTAAGGCGGGTATGGCCCTTCAACACTCGTGCTTGTTCAGTGGCGCCAGGACACCTCTCGAGTTACGATCGACACCGCAGAAATCTCTTCGAGGCTTGGCAGGGCCAAATGGATGCTTCTCGAGGTGCATCTGGAGACACAGTTTCCCTTTCGAGTAGCCACATGGATATTGGTTTTCCTGTCAATGTTCAAGAGGAGTCAGGCATCATCACCTTTTGAAGCAATGAACTCTGTGTGCCGCTCAAAGTGTCAAAGGCTTGTGAGTCTTTCCGTCGAAAGGAGTTGGAGACATAGGGCTTTCTCTAGGGACTCCACAGGGGAATCAGACATCCCTTCAACTTGTGAGATGAAAGAGGAGCCTGTATTCAAGCCACTGCAAGGAAACCCGGCCTCCTTTCGAGTCAGGGCTTCTCGGTGTATATTCCACTTGAGGCAGCAAATTCAGGGTCCCTCCCTCACATAAACTGCTGAGGGATGCCTCCTCTTGAGGGAATGTGGAAAGTTGGCATACGTGATCAGTCTAAGCCAGGCAATCAGCTCTCATCTCCAGGCAATTTGGTGTCCACGGAGCATTCCTCGAGTTGCTCCGCTGATCTTGGTATTCTTCTTGGCTTCGCACGTTGTTCTCGGGAAATTTTTGGAATTGCCTAAAGGAAGTCAAGCCACAGGTCGTGTTTGATGGGGAACAGGGGATGGCTTTGGAATCAAGGCAGGGGAATCGGGCCTAATCTCGAGTTGATTTGGGGGTCATGGAGCTCCTTCGTGATGCTTGTGTGACCTCAGTGTCCCTCTCTATTTGTGACAGTGTTCTTGCGGATTGTCTCGAGATCCATCAAGGAAGTCGAGGCTCCTTACATGTTTCTTGCGGATCACGGGATTGCTCTGCATGCAGTGCAGGGGAATCGGGCCTCATCTCGCTTTGACGGGGAAGTGTCATGGTTTTTCTCGAGTTGCGGCGGGGACCTGGAGTATATTCTCGAGTTACTGCGGGGATGGCCCTTCAACACTCGTGTTTGTCCAGCGATGTCAGGACTCCTGTCGAGTTACGAGGGACACCTCAGGAATCTCTTCGAGGCTTGGCAGGGCCAAAGGGACACCTCTCGAGGTGAGAAGAGAGACCCAGGGTCCCTTTGCAGTAGCCGCAGGGATATTGGGATTCATGTCAATGTTCAAGACGAGTCAGGCATCGTCACATTTTGAAGCAGAGAACTCTGCGTGCCGTTTTAGGTGTCAAAGGTATGTGAGGCATTCCGTCGAAAGGAGTCGGGGAACTAGGGCTTTCTCTAGGGACTGCACAGGGGATTCAGACATCCGTTCACCTTGTGAGATGAAAGATGAGCCTCTATTCAAGCCACTGCAAGAAAACCCAGCCTCCTTTCGAGTCAGGGCTTCTCGGTGTATATTCCACTTGAGGCAGCAAACTCAGGGTCCCTCCCTCACACCTACTGCTAAGAGCAGCCTCCCCTTGAGGGTCTTATGGAAAGTTGGCATACGTCTTGATTCTAAGCCAGGCAATCAGCTCTCATCACCAGGCAATTTGGTGTCCACGGAGCATTCCTCGAGTTGCTCTGCTGAACCTGGTATTCCTCTAGGCTTGGCACGTTGTTCTCTGGGAAACTCTGGAGTTGCCTTAAGGAAGTCAAACCACTGGTCGTGTTTGATGGGAAATGGGGGATGGCTCTGGAGTCAAGGCAGGGGAATCGGGCCTCACCTCGAGTTGATTTGGGGTACACGGAGCTCCTTCCCGATGCTGGTGTGACCTCATTGTCCCTCTGTACTTGTGACAGTGTTCTTGCCCACTGTCTCGAGATACATCAAGCAAGTCGAGGCTCCTTACAGGTTTCATGGGGATCACGGGATTGCTCTGCATGCAGTGCAGGGGAATCGGGCCTCATCTCACTTTTTGGGGGAAATCTCATGGTTTTTCTCAAGTTGACGCGGGGAACTGGGGTATATTCTCGAGATATGGCGGGGATGGCCCTTCAAAACTCTTGTTATTAAAGCGACGTCAGGACTCCTGTCGAGTTACAAGGGACACCTCAGGAATGTCTTCGAGGCTTGGCAGGGCCATAGGGACACTTTTCGAGGTGAATCAGGAGACCCAGGTTACCTTTCCAGTAACCACAGTATATGGGGATTCCTTTCAATGTTAAAGAGGAGTCAGGCATCGTCAGCTTTTGAAGCAGTGAACTCTGCATTACGCTCCAGGTGTCAAATGCATGTGAGGCATTCCGTTCGAAAGGAATCGGGGAACGAGGCCTTTCTTTAGGGACTCCACAGGGAATGCAGACATCCCTTCACCTTGAGAGATGAAAGAGGCGACTGTATTCAAGCCACTGCAAGGAAACCCAGCCTCTTTTCGAGTCAGGGCTTCTCGGTGTATACTCCATTTGAGGCAGCAAACTCAGGGTCCCTCCCTCACACCTACTGCTGAGAGAAACCTCATTTTGAGGGGCTTGTGGATAGTTGGCATCCGTCTTGAGTCTAAGCAAGGCAATCGGCTCTCATCTCCAGTCAATTTGGTGTCCACGGAGCATACCTCGAGTTGCTCTGCTGAACTTGGTATTCCTCTAGGCTTGACACGTTTTTCTCTGGGAAACTCTGGAGTTGCCTTAAGGAATTCAAACCACTGGTCATGTTTGATGGGAAACGGGGAATGGCTCTGGTGTCAAGGCAGGGGAATCGGGCCTCATTTCGAGTTGATTTGGGGTACATGGAGCTGCGTCGCGATGCTGGTGTTACCTCAGTGTCCCTCTGTATTTGTGACTGTATTCTTGCTGACTGTATCGAGATCCATCAAGCAAGTCGAGGCTCCTTACATGTTTCATGGGGATCACGGGATTGCTCTGCATGCAGTGCAGGGGAAACGGGCCTCATCTCGCTTTGGGGAGGAAGTCTCATGGTTTTTCTCGAGTTGAGGCGGGGACCTTGGTATATTCTCGAGTTACGGCGGTAATGGGTATTCGACACTCGTGTTTGTACAGCGATGTCTGGACTCCTGTTTAGTTACGAGAGATACCTCAGGAATGACTTCCAGGCTTGCAGGGCTAAAGCGATGCTTCTCGAGGTGAATCAGGAGACCCAGGGTCCCTTTCCAGTAGCCACAGGATATGGGGATTCCTGTCAGTGTTCAAGAGGAGTCAGGCATCGTCACCTTTTGAAGCAGTGAACTCTGCATGCCGCTCGAGGTGGCAAAGGCATGTGAGGGATTCCGTTGAAAGGAGTCGGGGATCTAGGCCTTTCTATAGGGACTCCACAGGGGATTCAGACATCCCTTCACCTTGTGAGATGAAAGATGAGCCTGTATTCAAGCCTCTGCAAGGAAACCCGGCCTCCTTTCGAGTCAGGGCTTCTCGATGTATATTCCACTAGAGGCAGCAAACTCAGGGTCCCTCCCTCACAGCTTCTGCTGAGAGCAGCCTCCCCTTGAGGGTCTTATGGTAATTTGACCTACATCGTGAGTCTAAGCCAGGCAATCAGCTCTCATCTCCAGGCAATTTGGGGTCCACGGAGCATTCCTCGTGTTGCTCTGCTGAACTTGATATTCTTCTAGGATTGGCATGTTGTTCTCTGGGAAACTCTGGAGTTGCCTAAAGGAAGTCAAACCACTGGTCGTTTTTGATGGGGAACGGGGGATGGCTCTGGAGTCAAGTCAGGGGAATCGGGCCTCACCTCGAGTTGATTTGCGGTACATGGGTCTCCTTCACGATGCTGGTGTGACCTCAGGGTCCCTCTGTACTTGTGACAGTGCTCTTGCGTACTGTCTCGAGATCCATCAAGCAAGTCGAGGCTCCTTACATGATTCATGGTGATCACGGGATTGCTCGGCATGCAGTGCAGGGGAATCGGTTCTCATCTCACTTTGAGGGGGAAGTCTCATAGTTTTTCTCGAGTAGCGGCATGAACCTGTGGTATATTCTCGAGTTACATCAGGAAAGGTTCTTCAACACTCGTGTTTGTCCAGTGACGGCTGGACACCAGTTTAGTTACGAGGGACACCTCAGGAATCTCTTCAAGAGTTGGCAGGGCCAAAGGGTCGCTTCTCGAGGTGAGGTGGGAGACGCAGTGTCCGTTTACACTAGCGACAGGAATATTAGGTTTCCTGTCAATGTTCAAGAGGAGTCAGGCATCGTCACCTTTTGAAGCAGAGAACTCTGCGTGCTGCTCGAGGTGTCAAAGGCATGTGAGTCATTCCGTCGAAAGGAGTCGGGGAACTAGGGCTTTCTGTATGTACTGCACAGTGGATTCAGATATCCCTTCACCTTGTGAGATGAAAGATGAGCCTTTATTCAAGCCTCTGCAAGGACACCCGGCCTGCTTTCGAGTCATGGCTTCTCGGTGTATATTCCACTTGAGGGAGTAAACTCCGGGTCCCTCCCTCACACCTACTGCTGAGAGCAGCCTCCCCTTGAGGGGCTTATGGTATGTTGGCATAAGTCTTGAGTCTAAGCCAGGCAATCATCCCTCAGTTCCAGGCAATTTGGTGTCCACGGAGCATTCCTCGAGTTGCTCTGCTGAACTTGGTATTCCTCTAGGCTTGGCACGTTGTTCTCTGGGAAACTCTGGAGTTGCCTAAAGGAAGTCACACCACTGGTCGTGTTTGATGGGGACCGGGGGATGGCTCTGGAGTCAAGGCAGGGGAATCGGGTCTCATCTCGAGTTGATTTGGGGTACATGGAACTCCTTCGCGATCCTGGTGTGACCTCAGCTCCCTCTGTACTTGTGACAGTGTTCTTGCGGACTGTATAGAGATCCATCAAGCAAGTCGAGGCTCCTTACATGTTTCATGGGAATCACGGGAATGTTCTGCATGCATTGCAGGGGAATCGGGCATCATCACACTTTTGGGGGGAAATCTCATGGTTTTTCTCGAGTAGAGGCGGGGATCTGGGCTATATTCTCGAGTTACCGAAGGGATGTCCGTTCAACACTCGTTTTTGTCCAGGGATGTCAGGACTCATATCAAGTTACGAGGGACACCTCAGGAATCTCTTCGAGGCTTGGCAGGGCCAAAGGGAAGCTCCTTGAGGTGACACGGGAGACCCAGGTTCCCTTTGCAGTAGCCACAGGGATATTGCTATTCCTTTCAATGTTCAAGAGGAGTCAGGCATCCTCACCTTTTGAAGCAGTGAACTCTGCGTGCCTCTTGAGGTGTCAAAGGCATGTGAGCCATTCCGTCGAAAGGAGTCGTGGACCTAGGCCTTTCTCTAGGGACTCCACAGGGGATTCAGATATCCCTTCACCTTGTGAGATGAAAGCAGAGCCTGTATTCAAGCCACTGCAAGGAAACCCGGAATCCATTCATGTCAGGGATTCTCGGTGTATATTCCACTTGAGGCAGCAAATTCAGGGTCCCTACCTCACAGCTACTTCTGAGAGAACCTCCTCTTGAGGGGCTTGTGGAAAGTTGGCATACGTCTTGAGTCTAAGCCAGGCAATCAGCTCTCATCTCCAGGCAATTTGAGGTCCACGGTGCATTCCTCGAGTTGCTCTGCTGAATTTGGTATTTCTCTAGACTTTGTACGTTGTTCTCGGGGAAACTCTGGAGTTGCCTAAAGGAAGTGAAGCCACTTGTCGTGTTTGCTGGGGAACTGGGAATGGCTCTGGAGTCAAGGCAGGGGAATTGGGCCTCATCTCGAGTTGATTTGCAGTACATGGAGCTCCTTTGCGATGCTGGTGTGACCTCAGGTTCCCTCTCTATTTGTGACAGTGATCTTGCGGATTGTCTCTAGATCCATCAAACAAGTCTAGGACCCTTCCAAGTTTCATGGGGATCACAGGATTGCTCTGCATGCAGTGCAGGGGAATCGGGCCTCTTCTTGCTTTGAAAGGGAAGTCTCATGGTTTTTCTCGAGTTGCGGTGGGGACCTGTGGTATATTCTCGAGTTACATCGGGGATGGCCCTTCAAAACTAGTGTTTGTCCAGCAACGTCAGGACTCCTGTCGAGTTACGACGGACACTTCAGGAATCTCTTCGAGGCTTGGCAGGGCCAAAGGGACGCTTCTCGAGGTGAGGCGAGAGACCCAGGGACCCATTCCAGTAGCCACAGTGATATTGGGATTCCTGTCAATGTTCTAGAGGAGTCAGGCTTCGTCATCTTTGAAGCAGTGGACTCTGCGTGCCGCTCGAGTTGTCAAAGACAAGTGAGGCATTCCGTCGAAAGGTGTCGGGGACCAAGGCCTTTCTCTAGGGACTCCACAGGGGATTCAGACATGCCATCACGTTGTGAGATGAAAGAGGAGCATCTAATCAAGCCACTGCAAGGAAACTCGTTCTCCTTTTAGTCAGGGCTTCTCGGTGTATATTCCACTTTAGGCAGCAAACTCAGGGTCCCTCCCTCTCAACTACTGCTGAGAGCAGCCTCCCCTTGAGGGGCTTTTGGTAAGTTGGCATACGTCTTGAGTCTCAGCCAGGCAATCAGCTCTCATCTACAGGCAATTTGGGGTCCACGGAGCATTCCTCGAGTTCCTCTGCTGAAGCTTGGTATTCCTCTATGCTTGGCACGTTGTTCTCGGGGAACCTCTGGAGTTGCCTAAAGGAAGTCAAACCACTGGTCCTGTTTGATGGGGAACTGGCGATGGCTCTGGAGTAAATGCAGGGGAATCGGGCCTCATCTCGTGTTGATTTTGGGTACATGGAGTTACTTCGCCATACTGGTGTGACCTCAGTGTCCCTCTGTACTGGTGACAGTGTTCTTGCAGATTGTCTCTAGATCCATCAAGCAAGTCGAGGCTCCTTACATGTTTCTTGGGGATCACGGGATGGCTCCGCATGCAACGCAGGGAATCGGGCCTCATCTCGCTTTGGGGGTGAAGTCTCATGGTTTTTCTCGAGTTGCGGCGGGGACCTGTGGTATATTCTCCAGTTTCGGCGGGGATGGCTCTTCAACACTCGTGTTTGTCCAGCGACGTCAGGACCCCTGTCGAGTTACGAGGGAAACCTCAGGAATCTCTTCGAGGCTTGGCAGGGCCAAAGGGACGCTTCTCGAGATGAGGCTGGAGACCGAGGGTTCCGTTCCAGTAGCCACAGGGATATTGGGATTCCTGTCAGTGTTCAAGAGGAGTCAGGCATCATCAGCTTTTGAAGCAGTGAAGTCTGCGTGCCGCTCGAGGTGTCAAAGGCATGTGAGGCATTACATCAAAAAGATTATAGGATCTAGGGTTTTCTCTAGGGATTCCACAGGGGATTCAGACATCCGTTCACATTGTGAGATGAAAGAGGAGCCTGTATTCAAGCCACTGCAAGGAATCCTGGCCTCCTTTTGAGTTAGGGCTTCTCGGTGTATATTCTACTTGAGGCAGCAAACTCAGGGTCCCTCCCTCACACCTACTGCTGAGAGAAGCCTCCTCTGGAGGGGCTTGTGGAAAGTTTGCATACATCTTGAGTTTAAGCCAGGCAATCAGCTCTCATCTCCATGCAATTTGGCTTCCACGGAGCATTCCTCGAGTTGCTCTACTGAACTTGGTATTCCTCTAGGCTTGGCACGTTGTTTTCCGGGAAACTCTGCTTTTGCCTAAACGAAGTCAAACCACTGGCCGTGTTTGATGGGGAACGGGGGATGGCTCTGAAGTCAAGGCAGGGGAATCAGGCCTCATCTCGAGTTGATTTGTGGTACATGGATCTCCTTAGCGATGCTGGTGTGACCTCAGGGTCCCTCTCTACTTGTGACAGTGTTCTTGAGGATGGTCTCGAGATCCATCAAGCAAGTCGAGGGTCCTTACATGTTTCATGGAGTTCACGGGATTGCTCTGCATGCAGTGCAGGAAAATCGAGCCTCATCTCGCTTTGAGGGGTAAGTCTCTTGGTTTTTCTCGAGTTGCGGTGGAACCTGGGGTATATTCTCGAGATACGGCGGGGATGGCCCTTCAACACTCGTGTTTGTCCAGCGACGTCAGGAATCCTGTCGAGTTACAAGGGACACCTCAGGAATCTCTTCGAGGCTTAGAAGGGCCAAAGGGACGCTTCTCGAGGTGAGGAGGGAGACCCAGGGTCCCTTTCCAGTAGCCACAGGAATATTGGGATTCCTGTCAATGTTCAAGAAGAGTCAGGCATCGTCACCTTTTGAAGCAGTGAACTCTGCGTGACTCTCGAGGTGTCAAAGGCATTGAGGCATTCCGTGGAAAGGAGTCGGGGACCTAGGGCTTTCTCTAGGAACTCCACTGGGTATTCAGACATCTCTTAACCTTGTGAGATGAAAGTGGAGCCTGTATTCAAGCCACTGCAAGGAAACCCGGCCTCCTTTCGAATCAGGGCTTCTCGGTGTATATTCCACTTGAGGCAGCAAACTCAGGGTCCCTCCCTCACACCTACTGCTGAGAGAAGCCTTCTCTTGAGGGGCTTGTGGAAAGTTGGCATACGTCTTGAGTCTAATCCAGGAAATCAGCTCTCATCTCCAGGCAATGTGGGGTCCACGGAGCATTCCTCGAGTTGCTCTGCTGAACTTGGTATTTCTCTAGCCTTGGCACGTTGTTCTCAGGGGAACCTCTGGAGTTGCCTAAAGGGAGTCAAGCCTCAGGTCGTGTTTGATGGGAACGGGGGATGGCTCTGGAGTCAAGGCAGCAGGGAATCGGCCTCATCTCGAGGAGATTTGGGGTACATGGAGCTCCTTCGGATGCTGGTGTGACCTCAGTCCCTCTCTACTTGTGACAGTGTTCTTGAGGATTGTCTCGAGATCCATCAAGCAAGTCGAGGCTCCTTACATGTTTCATGGGGATCACGGGATTGCTCTGCATGCAGTGCAGTGGAATCGGGCCTCATCTCGCTTTGAGGGGGAGGTCTCATGGTTTTTCTCGAGTTGCGGCGGGGACCTGGGGTATATTCTCTAGTTACGGCGGGAATGGCCTTTCAACACTCGTGTTTGTCCAGCGACAATAAGACTCCTGTCCAGTTACGAGGGACAACTCAGGAATCTCTTCGAGGCTTGGCAGGGCCAAAGGGACGCTTCTCGAGGTAAGGTGGGAGACCCAGGGCCCCGTACCAGTAGCCACAGGGATACTGGGATTGCTGTCAATGTTCAAGAGGAGTCAGGCCTCCTCACCTTTTGGAGCAGTGAACTCTGCGTGCCGCTCGATGTGTCAAAGGCATGTGAGGCATTCCGTCGAAAGGAGTCGGGAATCTAGGGCTTTCTCTAGGGACTCCACAGGGGATTCAGTCATCCCTTCACCTTGTGAGATGAAAAATGAGCCTCTAATCAAGCCACTGCAAGGAAACCCGGCCTCCATTCGAGTCTGGGCTTCTCGGTGTATATTCCACTTCAGGTAGCAAACTCAGGGTCCGTCCCTCATAACTACTGCTGAGAGAAGCCTCCACTTGAGGGGCTTGTGGAAAGCTGGCATACAACTTGAGTCTAAGCCAGGCAATCTGCTCTCAATTCCAGGCAATTTGCGGTCCACGGAGCATTCCTGGAATTGCTCTGCTGAAATTGGTATTCCTCTAGGCTTGGCACGATGTTCTCCGTGAACTTCTGGAGATGCCTAAAGGAAGTCAAGCCACTGATCGTGTTTGATGGGGATCTCGGAATGACTCTGGAGTCAAGGCAGGGTAATCGGGCCTCATCTCGAGTTGATTTGGGGTACATGGAGCTCCTTCGCAATGTTGTTGTGACCTCAGGGTCCCTCTCTACTTGTGACAGTATTCTTGGGTATTGTCTCGAGATCCATCAAGCAAGTCGAGGCTCCTTACAAGTTTCATGGGGATCACGGGATTGCTCTGCATGCAGTGCAGGGGAATCGGGCCTCATCTCGCTTTGAGGGGGAAGTCTCATGGTTTTACTCGAGTTGCGGCGGGGACCTGGAATATATTCTCGAGATACGGCGGGGATGGATCTTCAACACTCGACTTTGTACACAGACATCAGGACTCCTGTTTAGTTACGAGGGACACGTTAGGAATCTCTTCTAGGATTGGCAGGGTCAAAGGGACGCTTCTCGAGGTGAGGCTGGAGACCCAGGGTCCCTTTCCAGTAGCCACACGGATATTGGGATTCCTGTCAATGATCAAAAGAGTCAGGCATCATCAGCTTTTGAAGCAGTGAACTCTGCGTGCCCCTCGAGGTTTCAAAGGCATGTGCGGCATTCCCTGGAAAGGAGTCGGGGAACTAGGGCTTTCTCTAGCGACTCCACAGGGGATTCAGACATCCCTTCACCTTGTGAGATGAAAGATGAGCCTCTATTCAAGCCACTGCAAGGAAACACGGCCTCCTTTCGAGTCAGGGCTTCTCGGTGTATATTCCACTTCAGGCAACAAACTCAGGGTCCCTCCCTCTCAACTACTGCTGAGAGAAGCCTCCCCTTGAGGGGCTTGTGGAAAGCTGGCATACAACTTGAGTATAAGCCAGGCAATCAGCTCTCAATCCCAGGCAATTTGCGGTCCATGGAGCATTCCTGGAGTTGCTCTGCTGAAATTGGTATTCCTCTAGGCTTGGCACGATGTTCTCCGTGAACTTCTGGAGATGCCTAAAGGACGTCAAGCCACTGGTCGTGTTTGATGGGGATCTCGGAATGGCTCTGGAGTCAAGGCAGGGTATTCGGGCCTCATCTGGAGTTGATTTGGGGTACATGAAGCTCCTTCGCGATGCTGTTGTGTCCTCAGGATCCCTCTCTAGTTGTCACAGTATTCTTGGGTATTGTCTCGAGATCCATCAAGCAAGTCGAGGCTCCTTACAAGTTTCATGGGGATCACAGGATTGCTTTGCATGCAGTGCAGGGGATTCGGGCCTCATCTCGCTTTGAGGGGGAAGTCTCATCCTTTTACTCCAGTTGCGGCGGGGACCTGGAATATATTCTCGAGATGCGGCGGGGATGGATCTTCAACACTCGACTTTGTCCACAGACGTCAGGACTTCTATTTAGTTACGAGGGACACCTCAGGAATCTCTTCTAGGATTGGCAGGGCCAAAGGGACGCTTCTCGAGGTGAGGCTGGAGACCCAGGTTCCCTTTCCAGTAGCCACATGGATATTGGATTCCTGTCAATGTTCAAAAGGAGTCAGGCATCATCAGCTTTTGAAGCATTGAACTCTGCGTGCCGCTCGAGGTTTCAAAGGCATGTGCAGCATTTCCCTCGAAAGGAGTCGGGGCACTAGGGCTTTCTCTAGGGAGTCCACAGGACATTCAGACATCTGTTCACCTTGTGAGATGAAAGAGGAGCCTGTATTCAAGCCACTGCAAGAAACCCCGGCCTCCTTTCAAATCAGGGATTCTCAGTATATATTCCACTTGAGGCAGCAAACTCAGGGTGCCTCCCTCACACCTACTGCTGAGAGAAGCCTCCTCTTGTGTGGTTTGTGGAAAGTTGGCATACATCTTGAGTCTAAGCCAGGCAATCAGCTCTCATCTCCAGGCAATTTGGTGGCCCACGGTGAATTCCTCGAATTGCTTTGCTGAACTTGATATTCCTCTAGGCTTGGCACGTTGTTCTCAGGGAAACTCTGGAGTTGCCTAAAGGAAGTCAAGCCACTAATCGTGTGTTCTGGGTAACGGGGGATAGCTCTGGAGACAGGGCAGGGGAATCGGGCCTCATCTCGAGTGGATTTGGGGTACATGGAGCTCCTTCGTGATGCTGGTGTGACCTCAGTGTCCCTCTCTACTTGTGACAGTGTACTTGCGGATTGTCTGTAGATCTATCAAGCAAGTCGAGGCTCCTTTCATGTTTCATGGGGATCACGGGATTGCTCTGCATGCAGTGCAGGGGAATCGGGCCTCATCTCGCTTTGAGGGGGAAGTCTCATGGTTTTTCTCGAGTTTGTGGCGGGAACCAGGGGTATATTCTCGAGTTACGGCGGGGATGGCATTTCAACACTCGTGTTTGTCCAGCGATATCAGGACTCCTGTCGAGTTACGAGGGACAGAGAAGGAATCTCTTCAAGGCTTGGCAGGCCAAAGGGACGCTTCTCGAGGTGAGGCTGGAGACCTAGGGTCACTTTCCAGTAGTGAATGGGATATTGGGATTCCTGTCAATGTTCAAGAGGAGTCAGGCATCGTCACCTTTTGAAGCAGTGAAATCTGCATGCCGCTCGAGGTTTCAAAGGCATGTGAGGCATTCCGTCGAAAGGAGTCAGGGGCCTAGGGCTTTCTCTAGGGATTCCACAGGGGATTCAGACATCCCTTCACCGTGTGAGATGAAAGATAAGACTCTATTCAAGCCACTGCTAGGAAACCCGGCATCCATTCGAGTCAGGGCTTCTCGGTGTATATTCCAATTAAGGCAGCAAAATTAGGGTCCCTCCCTCACACCTACTGCTGAGAGAAGCCTCCTGTTGAGGGGACTGTGGAAAGTTGGCATACGACTTGAGTCTAAGCCAGGCAATCGTCTCTCATCTCCAGGCAATTTGGGGTCCACGGAGCATTCCTCGAGTTGCTCTGCTGAACTTGATACTCTTCTAGGCTTGGCACTCTGTTCTTGGGGACCCTCTGGAGTTGCCTAAAGGAAGTCAAGCAACTGGTCGTTTTGCTGCGTAATGGGGAATGGCTCTGGAGTCAGGGCAGGGGAATCGGGCCTCATCTCGAGTGGATTTGGGGTACATGGAGCTCCTTCGTGATGTTGGTGTGACCTCAGGTTCCCTCTCTACTTGTGACAGTGTACTTGCGGTTTGTCTGTAGATCTATCAAGCAAGTCGAGGCTCCTTACATGTTTCATGGGGATCACGGGATTGCTCTGCATGCAGTGCAGTGGAATCGGGCCTCATCTCGCTTTGAGGGGGAAGTCTCATGGTTTTTCTCGAGTTGCGGCGGGGACCTGGGGTATATTCTCAAGTTACGGCGGGGATGGCATTTCAACACTCGTGTTTGTCCAGCGACAATAAGACTCCTGTCCAGTTACGAGGGACAACTCAGGAATCTCTTCGAGGCTTGGCAGGGCCAAAGGGACGCTTCTCGAGGTAAGGTGGGAGACCCAGGGCCCCTTACCAGTAGCCACAGGGATACTGGGATTGCTGTCAATGTTCAAGAGGAGTCAGACATCCTCACCTTTTGGAGCAGTGAACTCTGCGTGCCGCTCGATGTGTCAAAGGCATGTGAGGCATTCCGTCGAAAGGAGTCGGGAATCTAGGGCTTTCTCTAGGGACTCCACAGGGGATTCAGTCATCCCTTCACCTTGTGAGATGAAAAATGAGCCTCTAATCAAGCCACTGCAAGGAAACCCGGCCTCCATTCGAGTCTGGGCTTCTCGGTGTATATTCCACTTCAGGCAGCAAACTCAGGGTCCCTCCCTCATAACTACTGCTGAGAGAAGCCTCCCCTTGAGGGGCTTGTGGAAAGCTGGCATACAACTTGAGTCTAAGCCAGGCAATCTGCTCTCAATTCCAGGCAATTTGCGGTCCACGGAGCATTCCTGGAGTTGCTCTGCTGAAATTGGTATTCCTCTAGGCTTGGCACGTTGTTCTCCGTGAACTTCTGGAGATGCCTAAAGGAAGTCAAGCCACTGATCGTGTTTGATGGGGATCTCGGAATGACTCTGGAGTCAAGGCAGGGTAATCGGGCCTCATCTCGAGTTGATTTGGGGTACATGGAGCTCGTTCGCAATGTTGTTGTGACCTCAGTGTCCCTCTCTACTTGTGACAGTATTCTTGGGTTTTGTCTCGAGATCCATCAAGCAAGTCGAGGCTCCTTACAAGTTTCATGGGGATCACGGGATTGCTCTGCATGCAGTGCAGGGGAATCGGGCCTCATCTCGCTTTGAGGGGGAAGTCTCATGGTTTTACTCGAGTTGCGGCGGGGACCTGGAATATATTCTCGAGATACGGCGGGGATGGATCTTCAACACTCGACTTTGTACACAGACATCAGGACTCCTGTTTAGTTACGAGGGACACGTTAGGAATCTCTTCTAGGATTGGCAGGGCCAAAGGGACGCTTCTCGAGGTGAGGCTGGAGACCCAGGGTCCCTTTCCAGTAGCCACACGGATATTGGGATTCCTGTCAATGATCAAAAGGAGTCAGGCATCATCAGCTTTTGAAGCAGTGAACTCTGCGTGCCCCTCGAGGTTTCAAAGGCATGTGCGGCATTCCCTGGAAAGGAGTCGGGGAACTAGGGCTTTCTCTAGCGACTCCACAGGGGATTCAGACATCCCTTCACCTTGTGAGATGAAAGATAAGCCTCTATTCAAGCCACTGCAAGGAAACACGGCCTCCTTTCGAGTCAGGGCTTCTCGGTGTATATTCCACTTCAGGCAACAAACTCAGGGTCCCTCCCTCTCAACTACTGCTGAGAGAAGCCTCCCCTTGAGGGGCTTGTGGAAAGCTGGCATACAACTTGAGTATAAGCCAGGCAATCAGCTCTCAATCCAGGCAATTTGCGGTCCATGGAGCATTCCTGGAGTTGCTCTGCTGAAATTGGTATTCCTCTAGGCTTGGCACGATGTTCTCCGTGAACTTCTGGAGATGCCTAAAAGACGTCAAGCCACTGGTCGTGTTTGATGGGGATCTCGGAATGGCTCTGGAGTCAAGGCAGGGTATTTGGGCCTCATCTGGAGTTGATTTGGGGTACATGAAGCTCCTTTGCGATGCTGTTGTGTTCTCAGGGTCCCTCTCTACTTGTCACAGTATTCTTGGGTATTGTCTCGAAATCCATCAAGCAAGTCGAGGCTCCTTACAAGTTTCATGGGGATCACAGGATTGCTTTGCATGCAGTGCAGGGGATTCGGGCCTCATCTCGCTTTGAGGGGGAAGTCTCCTCGTTTTACTCGAGTTGCGGCGGGGACCTGGAATATATTCTCGAGATACGGCGGGGATGGATCTTCAACACTCGACTTTGTACACAGACGTCAGGACTCCTGTTTAGTTACGAGGGACACGTTAGGAATCTTTTCTAGGATTGGCAGGGCCAAAGGGACGCTTCTCGAGGTGAGGCTGGAGACCCAGGGTCCCTTTCCAGTAGCCACATGGATATTGGGATTCCTGTCAATGATCAAAAGGAGTCAGGCATCATCAGCTTTTGAAGCAGTGAACTCTGCGTGCCCCTCGAGGTTTCAAAGGCATGTGCGGCATTCCCTGGAAAGGAGTCGGGGAACTAGGGCTTTCCCTAGCGACTCCACAGGGAATTCAGACATCCGTTCACCTTGTGAGATGAAAGATGAGCCTCTATTCAAGCCACTGCAAGAAAACTCAGCCTCCTTTCGAGTCAGGGCTTCTCAGTATATATTCCACTTGAGGCAGCAAACTCAGGGTGCCTCCCTCACACCTACTGCTGAGAGATGCCTCCTCGTGAGGGGCTTGTGGAAAGTTGGCATACGTCTTGAGTCTAAGCCAGGCAATCAGCTCTCATCTCCAGACAATTTGGGGGCCCACGGTGAATTCCTCAAATTGCTCTGCTGAACTTGGTATTCCTCTAGTCTTGGCACGTTGTTCTCAGTGAACCTCTGGAGGTGCCTAAAGGAAGTCAAGCCACTAATCGTGTGTTCTGGGTAACGGGGGATAGCTCTGGAGACAGGGCAGAGGAATAGGGCCTCATCTCCAGTGGATTTGGGGTACATGGAGTTCCTTCACAATGCCTGTGTGACCTCAGGGTCCCTCTCTACTTGTGACAGTGTCCTTGCGAAATGTCTCGAGATCCATCAAGCAGGTCGAGGCTCCTTACATGTTTCATGGGGATCACGGGATTGCTCTGCATGCAGTGCAGTGGAATCGGGCCTCATCTCGCTTTGAGGTGGAGGTCTCATGGTTTTTCTCGAGTTGCGGCGGGGACCTGGGGTATATTCCCTAGTTACGGCGGGAATGGCATTTCAACACTCGTGTTTGTCCAGCGACAATAAGACTCCTGTCCAGTTACGAGGGACAACTCAGGAATCTCTTCGAGGCTTGGCAGGGCCAAAGGGACGCTTCTCGAGGTAAGGTGGGAGACCCAGGGCCCCGTACCAGTAGCCACAGGGATACTGGGATTGCTGTCAATGTTCAAGAGGAGTCAGGCATCCTCACCTTTTGGAGCAGTGAACTCTGCGTGCCGCTCGATGTGTCAAAGGCATGTGAGGCATTCCGTCGAAAGGAGTCGGGAATCTAGGGCTTTCTCTAGGGACTCCACAGGGGATTCAGTCATCCCTTCACCTTGTGAGATGAAAAATGAGCCTCTAATCAAGCCACTGCAAGGAAACCCGGCCTCCATTCGAGTCTGGGCTTCTCGGTGTATATTCCACTTCAGGTAGCAAACTCAGGGTCCGTCCCTCATAACTACTGCTGAGAGAAGCCTCCACTTGAGGGGCTTGTGGAAAGCTGGCATACAACTTGAGTCTAAGCCAGGCAATCTGCTCTCAATTCCAGGCAATTTGCGGTCCACGGAGCATTCCTGGAATTGCTCTGCTGAAATTGGTATTCCTCTAGGCTTGGCACGATGTTCTCCGTGAACTTCTGGAGATGCCTAAAGGAAGTCAAGCCACTGATCGTGTTTGATGGGGATCTCGGAATGACTCTGGAGTCAAGGCAGGGTAATCGGGCCTCATCTCGAGTTGATTTGGGGTACATGGAGCTCCTTCGCAATGTTGTTGTGACCTCAGGGTCCCTCTCTACTTGTGACAGTATTCTTGGGTATTGTCTCGAGATCCATCAAGCAAGTCGAGGCTCCTTACAAGTTTCATGGGGATCACGGGATTGCTCTGCATGCAGTGCAGGGGAATCGGGCCTCATCTCGCTTTGAGGGGGAAGTCTCATGGTTTTACTCGAGTTGCGGCGGGGACCTGGAATATATTCTCGAGATACGGCGGGGATGGATCTTCAACACTCGACTTTGTACACAGACATCAGGACTCCTGTTTAGTTACGAGGGACACGTTAGGAATCTCTTCTAGGATTGGCAGGGTCAAAGGGACGCTTCTCGAGGTGAGGCTGGAGACCCAGGGTCCCTTTCCAGTAGCCACACGGATATTGGGATTCCTGTCAATGATCAAAAGAGTCAGGCATCATCAGCTTTTGAAGCAGTGAACTCTGCGTGCCCCTCGAGGTTTCAAAGGCATGTGCGGCATTCCCTGGAAAGGAGTCGGGGAACTAGGGCTTTCTCTAGCGACTCCACAGGGGATTCAGACATCCCTTCACCTTGTGAGATGAAAGATGAGCCTCTATTCAAGCCACTGCAAGGAAACACGGCCTCCTTTCGAGTCAGGGCTTCTCGGTGTATATTCCACTTCAGGCAACAAACTCAGGGTCCCTCCCTCTCAACTACTGCTGAGAGAAGCCTCCCCTTGAGGGGCTTGTGGAAAGCTGGCATACAACTTGAGTATAAGCCAGGCAATCAGCTCTCAATCCCAGGCAATTTGCGGTCCATGGAGCATTCCTGGAGTTGCTCTGCTGAAATTGGTATTCCTCTAGGCTTGGCACGATGTTCTCCGTGAACTTCTGGAGATGCCTAAAGGACGTCAAGCCACTGGTCGTGTTTGATGGGGATCTCGGAATGGCTCTGGAGTCAAGGCAGGGTATTCGGGCCTCATCTGGAGTTGATTTGGGGTACATGAAGCTCCTTCGCGATGCTGTTGTGTCCTCAGGATCCCTCTCTAGTTGTCACAGTATTCTTGGGTATTGTCTCGAGATCCATCAAGCAAGTCGAGGCTCCTTACAAGTTTCATGGGGATCACAGGATTGCTTTGCATGCAGTGCAGGGGATTCGGGCCTCATCTCGCTTTGAGGGGGAAGTCTCATCCTTTTACTCCAGTTGCGGCGGGGACCTGGAATATATTCTCGAGATACGGCGGGGATGGATCTTCAACACTCGACTTTGTCCACAGACGTCAGGACTTCTATTTAGTTACGAGGGACACCTCAGGAATCTCTTCTAGGATTGGCAGGGCCAAAGGGACGCTTCTCGAGGTGAGGCTGGAGACCCAGGTTCCCTTTCCAGTAGCCACATGGATATTGGATTCCTGTCAATGTTCAAAAGGAGTCAGGCATCATCAGCTTTTGAAGCATTGAACTCTGCGTGCCGCTCGAGGTTTCAAAGGCATGTGCAGCATTCCCTCGAAAGGAGTCGGGGCACTAGGGCTTTCTCTAGGGAGTCCACAGGACATTCAGACATCTGTTCACCTTGTGAGATGAAAGAGGAGCCTGTATTCAAGCCACTGCAAGAAACCCCGGCCTCCTTTCAAATCAGGGATTCTCAGTATATATTCCACTTGAGGCAGCAAACTCAGGGTGCCCCCCTCACACCTACTGCTGAGAGAAGCCTCCTCTTGTGTGGTTTGTGGAAAGTTGGCATACATCTTGAGTCTAAGCCAGGCAATCAGCTCTCATCTCCAGGCAATTTGGTGGCCCACGGTGAATTCCTCGAATTGCTTTGCTGAACTTGATATTCCTCTAGGCTTGGCACGTTGTTCTCAGGGAAACTCTGGAGTTGCCTAAAGGAAGTCAAGCCACTAATCGTGTGTTCTGGGTAACGGGGGATAGCTCTGGAGACAGGGCAGGGGAATCGGGCCTCATCTCGAGTGGATTTGGGGTACATGGAGCTCCTTCGTGATGCTGGTGTGACCTCAGTGTCCCTCTCTACTTGTGACAGTGTACTTGCGGATTGTCTGTAGATCTATCAAGCAAGTCGAGGCTCCTTTCATGTTTCATGGGGATCACGGGATTGCTCTGCATGCAGTGCAGGGGAATCGGGCCTCATCTCGCTTTGAGGGGGAAGTCTCATGGTTTTTCTCGAGTTGTGGCGGGAACCAGGGGTATATTCTCGAGTTACGGCGGGGATGGCATTTCAACACTCGTGTTTGTCCAGCGATATCAGGACTCCTGTCGAGTTACGAGGGACAGAGAAGGAATCTCTTCAAGGCTTGGCAGGCCAAAGGGACGCTTCTCGAGGTGAGGCTGGAGACCTAGGGTCACTTTCCAGTAGTGAATGGGATATTGGGATTCCTGTCAATGTTCAAGAGGAGTCAGGCATCGTCACCTTTTGAAGCAGTGAACTCTGCATGCCGCTCGAGGTTTCAAAGGCATGTGAGGCATTCCGTCGAAAGGAGTCGGGGCCTAGGGCTTTCTCTAGGGATTCCACAGGGGATTCAGACATCCCTTCACCGTGTGAGATGAAAGATAAGACTCTATTCAAGCCACTGCTAGGAAACCCGGCATCCATTCGAGTCAGGGCTTCTCGGTGTATATTCCAATTAAGGCAGCAAAATTAGGGTCCCTCCCTCACACCTACTGCTGAGAGAAGCCTCCTGTTGAGGGGACTGTGGAAAGTTGGCATACGACTTGAGTCTAAGCCAGGCAATCGTCTCTCATCTCCAGGCAATTTGGGGTCCACGGAGCATTCCTCGAGTTGCTCTGCTGAACTTGATACTCTTCTAGGCTTGGCACTCGTTGTTCTTGGGGACCCTCTGGAGTTGCCTAAAGGAAGTCAAGCAACTGGTCGTTTTGCTGGGTAATGGGGAATGGCTCTGGAGTCAGGGCAGGGGAATCGGGCCTCATCTCGAGTGGATTTGGGGTACATGGAGCTCCTTCGTGATGTTGGTGTGACCTCAGGGTCCCTCTCTACTTGTGACAGTGTACTTGCGGTTTGTCTGTAGATCTATCAAGCAAGTCGAGGCTCCTTACATGTTTCATGGGGATCACGGGATTGCTCTGCATGCAGTGCAGTGGAATCGGGCCTCATCTCGCTTTGAGGGGGAAGTCTCATGGTTTTTCTCGAGTTGCGGCGGGGACCTGGGGTATATTCTCAAGTTACGGCGGGGATGGCATTTCAACACTCGTGTTTGTCCAGCGACAATCAGGACTCCTGTCAGTTACGAGGGACACTCAGGAATCTCTTCGAGGCTTGGCAGGGCCAAAGGGACGCTTCTCGAGGTGAGGTGGGAGACCCAGGGCCCCTTTCCAGTAGCCACAGGGATACTGGGATTCCTGTCAATGTTCAAGAGGAGTCAGGCATCGTCACCTTTTGAAGCAGTGAACTCTGCGTGCCGCTCGAGGTGTCAAAGGCATGTGAGGCATTCCGTCGAAAGGAGTCGGGGACCTAGGGCTTTCTCTAGGGACTCCACAGGGGATTCAAACATCCCTTCACCTTGTGAGATGAAAAATGAGCCTCTATTCAAGCCACTGCAAGGAAACCCGGCCTCCTTTCGAGTCAGGGCTTCTCGGTGTATATTCCACTTCAGGCAGCAAACTCAGGGTCCCTCCCTCACACCTACTGCTGAGAGAAGCCTCCCCTTGAGGGGCTTGTGGAAAGTTTGGCATACGTCTTGAGTCTAAGCCAGGCAATCAGCTCTCATTCCAGGCAATTTGCGGTCCACGGAGCATTCCTGGAGTTGCTCTGCTGAAATTGGTATTCCTCTAGGCTTGGCACGATGTTCTCCGGGGAACTTCTGGAGATGCCTAAAGGAAGTCAAGCCACTGTCGTGTTTGATGGGGGATGGGGAATGGCTCTGGAGTCAAGGCAGGGAATCGGGCCTCATCTCGAGTTGATTTGGGGTACATGGAGCTCCTTCGCAATGCTGTTGTGACCTCAGTGTCCCTCTCTACTTGTGACAGTATTCTTGGGATTGTCTCGAGATCCATCAAGCAAGTCGAGGCTCCTTACAAGTTTCATGGGGATCACGGGATTGCTCTGCATGCAGTGCAGGGGAATCGGGCCTCATCTCGCTTTGAGGGGGAAGTCTCATGGTTTTACTCGAGTTGCGGCGGGGACCTGGAATATATTCTCGAGATACGGCGGGGATGGATCTTCAACACTCGACTTTGTACACAGAAGTCAGGACTCCTGTTTAGTTACGAGGGACACCTCAGGAATCTCTTCTAGGATTGGCAGGGCCAAAGGGACGCTTCTCGAGGTGAGGCTGGAGACCCAGGGTCCCTTTCCAGTAGCCACACGGATATTGGGATTCCTGTCAATGTTCAAAAGGAGTCAGGCATCGTCAGCTTTTGAAGCAGTGAACTCTGCGTGCCCTCGAGGTTTCAAAGGCATGTGTGAGGCATTCCGTCGAAAGGAGTCGGGGAACTAGGGCTTTCTCTAGCGACTCCACAGGGGATTCAGACATCCCTTCACCTTGTGAGATGAAAGATGAGCCTCTATTCAAGCCACTGCAAGGAAACCCGGCCTCCTTTCGAGTCAGGGCTTCTCGGTGTATATTCCACTTGAGGCAGCAAACTCAGGGTCCCTCCCTCACAACTACTGCTGAGAGAAGCCTCCCCTTGAGGGGCTTGTGGAAAGCTGGCATACAACTTGAGTCTAAGCCAGGCAATCAGCTCTCAATTCCAGGCAATTTGCGGTCCATGGAGCATTCCTGGAGTTGCTCTGCTGAAATTGGTATTCCTCTAGGCTTGGCACGATGTTCTCCGGGAACTTCTGGAGATGCCTAAAGGAAGTCAAGCCACTGGTCGTGTTTGATGGGGATCTCGGAATGGCTCTGGAGTCAAGGCAGGGTATTTGGGCCTCATCTCGAGTTGATTTGGGGTACATGGAGCTCCTTCGCGATGCTGTGTGACCTCAGGGTCCCTCTCTACTTGTGACAGTATTCTTGGGTATTGTCTCGAGATCCATCAAGCAAGTCGAGGCTCCTTACAAGTTTCATGGGGATCACAGGATTGCTCTGCATGCAGTGCAGGGGAATCGGGCCTCATCTCGCTTTGGGGGAAGTCTCATGGTTTTTCTCGAGTTGCGGCGGGGACCTGGAATATATTCTCGAGATACGGCGGGGATGGATCTTCAACACTCGTGTTTGTCACAGACGTCAGGACTCCTGTTTAGTTACGAGGGACACCTCAGGAATCTTTTCTAGGATTGGCAGGGCCAAAGGGACGCTTCTCGAGGTGAGGCTGGAGACCCAGGGTCCCTTTCCAGTAGCCACATGGATATTGGGATTCCTGTCAATGTTCAAGAGGAGTCAGGCATCGTCAGCTTTTGAAGCAGTGAACTCTGCGTGCCGCTCGAGGTTTCAAAGGCATGTGCGGCATTCCGTCGAAAGGAGTCGGGGACCTAGGGCTTTCTCTAGGGACTCCACAGGGGATTCAGACATCCCTTCACCTTGTGAGATGAAAGATGAGCCTCTATTCAAGCCACTGCAAGGAAAACCAGCCTCCTTTCGAGTCAGGGCTTCTCGGTGTATATTCCACTTGAGGCAGCAAACTCAGGGTCCCTCCCTCACACCTACTGCTGAGAGAAGCCTCCTCGTGAGGGGCTTGTGGAAAGTTGGCATACGTCTTGAGTCTAAGCCAGGCAATCAGCTCTCATCTCCAGGCAATTTGGGGGCCCACGGAGAATTCCTCGAGTTGCTCTGCTGAACTTGGTATTCCTCTAGTCTTGGCACGTTGTTCTCGGGGAACCTCTGGAGTTGCCTAAAGGAAGTCAAGCCACAGGTCGTGTTTCTGGGGAACGGGGGATGGCTCTGGAGACAGGCAGAGGAATCGGGCCTCATCTCGAGTGGATTTGGGGTACATGGAGCTCCTTCACGATGCTGTGTGACCTCAGGGTCCCTCTCTACTTGTGACAGTGTGTCTTGCGGATTGTCTCGAGATCCATCAAGCAAGTCGAGGCTCCTTACATGTTTCATGGGGATCACGGGATTGCTCTGCATGCAGTGCAGGGGAATCGGGCCTCATCTCGCTTTGAGTTGGAAGTCTCATGGTTTTTCTCGAGTTGCGGCGGGGACCTGGGGTATATTCTCGAGTTACGGCGGGGATGGCCCTTCAACACTCGTGTTTGTCCAGCGATGTCAGGACTCCTGTCCAGTTACGAGGGACAACTCAGGAATCTCTTCGAGGCTTGGCAGGGCCAAAGGGACGCTTCTCGAGGTGAGGTGGGAGACCCAGGGTCCCTTTCCAGTAGCCACAGGGATACTGGGATTCCTGTCAATGTTCAAGAGGAGTCAGGCATCCGTCACCTTTTGGAGCAGTGAACTCTGCGTGCCGCTCGAGGTGTCAAAGGCATGTGAGGCATTCCGTCGAAAGGAGTCGGGGACCTAGGGCTTTCTCTAGGGACTCCACAGGGGATTCAGTCATCCCTTCACCTTGTGAGATGAAAGATGAGCCTCTATTCAAGCCACTGCAAGGGAAAACCCGGCCTCCTTTCGAGTCAGGGCTTCTCGGTGTATATTCCCACTTCAGGCAGCAAACTCAGGGTCCCTCCCTCATAACTATTGCTGAGAGAAGCCTCCTCTTGAGGGGCTTGTGGAAAGTTGGCATACGTCTTGAGTCTAAGCCAGGCAATCTGCTCTCAATCTCCAGGCAATTTGGGTCCACGGAGCATTCCTGGAATTGCTCTGCTGAAATTGGTATTCCTCTAGGCTTGGCACGATGTTCTCCGGGGAACTTCTGGAGTTGCCTAAAGGAAGTCAAGCCACTGATCGTGTTTGATGGGGATGGGGGATGGCTCTGGAGTCAAAGGCAGGGAATCGGGCCTCATCTCGAGTTGATTTGGGGTACATGGAGCTCCTTCGCGATGCTGTTGTGACCTCAGGGTCCCTCTCTACTTGTGACAGTATTCTTGGGTATTGTCTCGAGATCCATCAAGCAAGTCGAGGCTCCTTACAAGTTTCATGGGGATCACGGGATTGCTCTGCATGCAGTGCAGGGGAATCGGGCCTCATCTCGCTTTGAGGGGGAAGTCTCATGGTTTTTACTCGAGTTGCGGCGGGGACCTGGGTATATTCTCGAGATACGGCGGGGATGGCCCTTCAACACTCGTGTTTGTACACAGAGTCAGGACTCCTGTTTAGTTACGAGGGACACCTCAGGAATCTCTTCGAGGATTGGCAGGGCAAAGGGACGCTTCTCGAGGTGAGGCTGGAGACCCAGGGTCCCTTTCCAGTAGCCACAGGGATATTGGGATTCCTGTCAATGTTCAAGAGGAGTCAGGCATCATCAGCTTTTGAAGCAGTGAACTCTGCGTGCCCCTCGAGGTTTCAAAGGCATGTGAGGCATTCTGTCGAAAGGAGTCGGGGAACTAGGGCTTTCTCTAGGGACTCCACAGGGGATTCAGACATCCCTTCACCTTGTGAGATGAAAGATGAGCCTGTATTCAAGCCACTGCAAGGAAACCCGGCCTCCTTTCGAGTCAGGGCTTCTCGGTGTATATTCCACTTGAGGCAGCAAACTCAGGGTCCCTCCCTCACAACTACTGCTGAGAGAAGCCTCCCTTGAGGGGCTTGTGGAAAGCTGGCATACGTCTTGAGTCTAAGCCAGGCAATCAGCTCTCATCTCCAGGCAATTTGCGGTCCACGGAGCATTCCTCGAGTTGCTCTGCTGAAACTTGGTATTCCTCTAGCTTGGCACGATTGTTCTCCGGGAACTTCTGGAGATGCCTAAAGGAAGTCAAGCCACTGGTCGTGTTTGATGGGGATCGGGGGAATGGCTCTGGAGTCAAGGCAGGGGAATCGGGCCTCATCTCGAGTTGATTTGGGGTACATGGAGCTCCTTCGCGATGCTGGTGTGACCTCAGGGTCCCTCTCTAGTTGTGACAGTGTTCTTGGGGATTGTCTCGAGATCCATCAAGCAAGTCGAGGCTCCTTACAAGTTTCATGGGGATCACAGGATTGCTCTGCATGCAGTGCAGGGGAATCGGGCCTCATCTCGCTTTGAGGGGGAAGTCTCATGGTTTTTTCTCGAGTTGCGGCGGGGACCTGGAATATATTCTCGAGATACGGCGGGGATGGCCCTTCAACACTCGTTTGTCCACAGACGTCAGGACTCCTGTCGAGTTACGAGGGACACCTCAGGAATCTCTTCGAGGATTGGCAGGGCCAAAGGGACGCTTCTCGAGGTGAGGCGGGAGACCCAGGTTCCCTTTCCAGTAGCCACAGGGATATTGGATTCCTGTCAATGTTCAAGAGGAGTCAGGCATCGTCAGCTTTTGAAGCAGTGAACTCTGCGTGCCGCTCGAGGTTTCAAAGGCATGTGAGCATTCCCTCGAAAGGAGTCGGGGACTAGGGCTTTCTCTAGGGACTCCACAGGGGACATTCAGACATCCCTTCACCTTGTGAGATGAAAGAGGAGCCTGTATTCAAGCCACTGCAAGGAAACCCGGCCTCCTTTCGAGTCAGGGATTCTCAGTGTATATTCCACTTGAGGCAGCAAACTCAGGGTCCCTCCCTCACACCTACTGCTGAGAGAAGCCTCCTCTTGAGGGGTTTGTGGAAAGTTGGCATACGTCTTGAGTCTAAGCCAGGCAATCAGCTCTCATCTCCAGGCAATTTGGGGGCCCACGGTGAATTCCTCGAATTGCTCTGCTGAACTTGATATTCCTCTAGGCTTGGCACGTTGTTCTCAGGGAAACTCTGGAGTTGCCTAAAGGAAGTCAAGCCACTAATCGTGTTTCTGGGTAACGGGGGATAGCTCTGGAGACAGGGCAGGGGAATCGGGCCTCATCTCGAGTGGATTTTGGGTACATGGAGCTCCTTCGTGATGCTGGTGTGACCTCAGTGTCCCTCTCTACTTGTGACAGTGTACTTGCGGATTGTCTCGAGATCATCAAGCAAGTCGAGGCTCCTTTCATGTTTCATGGGGATCACGGGATTGCTCTGCATGCAGTGCAGGGGAATCGGGCCTCATCTCGCTTTGAGGGGGAAGTCTCATGGTTTTTTCTCGAGTTGTGGCGGGGACCTGGGGTATATTCTCGAGTTACGGCGGGGATGGCATTTCAACACTCGTGTTTGTCCAGCGATATCAGGACTCCTGTCGAGTTACGAGGGACACCTCAGAATCTCTTCAAGGCTTGGCAGGGCCAAAGGGACGCTTCTCGAGGTGAGGCTGGAGACCCAGGGTCACTTTCCAGTAGCCAATGGGATATTGGGATTCCTGTCAATGTTCAAGAGGAGTCAGGCATCGTCACCTTTTGAAGCAGTGAAATCTGCTGTGCCGCTCGAGGTTTCAAAGGCATGTGAGGCATTCCGTCGAAAGGAGTCAGGGGACCTAGGGCTTTCTCTAGGGACTCCACAGGGGATTCAGACATCCCTTCACCTTGTGAGATGAAAGATAAGACTCTATTCAAGCCACTGCAAGGAAACCCGGCATCCTTTCGAGTCAGGGCTTCTCGGTGTATATTCCAATTAAGGCAGCAAAATTAGGGTCCCTCCCTCACACCTACTGCTGAGAGAAGCCTCCTGTTGAGGGGACTGTGGAAAGTTGGCATACGACTTGAGTCTAAGCCAGGCAATCAGTCTCTCATCTCCAGGCAATTTGGGGTCCACGGAGCATTCCTCGAGTTGCTCTGCTGAACTTGTACTCTTCTAGGCTTGGCACTCTGTTCTTGGGGACCCTCTGGAGTTGCCTAAAGGAAGTCAAGCAACTGGTCGTGTTTGCTGGGTAATGGGGAATGGCTCTGGAGTCAGGGCAGGGGAATCGGGCCTCATCTCGAGTTGATTTGGGGTACATGGAGCTCCTTCGTGATGCTGGTGTGACCTCAGGTTCCCTCTCTACTTGTGACAGTGTACTTGCGGTTTGTCTGTAGATCCATCAAGCAAGTCGAGGCTCCTTACATGTTTCATGGGGATCACGGGATTGCTCTGCATGCAGTGCAGGGAATCGGGCCTCATCTCGCTTTGAGGGGGAAGTCTCATGGTTTTTCTCGAGTTGCGGCGGGGACCTGGGGTATATTCTCGAGTTACGGCGGGGATGGCATTTCAAACACTCGTGTTTGTCCAGCGACATCAGGACTCCTGTCAAGTTACGAGAGACACCTCAGGAATCTCTTCGAGGCTTGGCAGGGCCAAAGGGACGCTTCTCGAGGTGAGGCTGGAGACCCAGGGTCCCTTTCCAGTAGTGAAAGCGATATTGGGATTCCTGTCAATGTTCAAGAGGAGTTAGGCATCGTCACCTTTTGAAGCAGTGAACTCTGCGTGCCTCTCGAGGTTTCAAAGGCATGTGAGGCATTCCGTCGAAAGGAGTCGGGGACCTAGGGCTTTCTCTGGGACTCCACATTGGACTCAGACATCCCTTCACCTTGTGAGATGAAAGAGGAACCTGTATTCAAGCCACTGAAAGTAAACCCGGCCTCCTTTCGAGTCAGGGGTTCTCGGTGTATATTCCACTTGAGGCAGCAAACTCAGGGTCCCTCCCTCACACCTACTGCTGAGAGAATCCTTCTCTGCAGGGGCTTGTGGAAAGTTTGCATGCGTCTTGAGTCTAAGCCAGGCAATCAGCTCTCAGCGCCAGGCAATTTGATGTCCACGGAGCATTCCTCGATTTGCTCTACTGAACTTGGTATTCCTCTAGGCTTGGCATATTGTTCTTGGGGAACCTCTGGAGTTGCCTAAAGAAGTCAAGCCACTGGTCGTGTTTGATGGGAAATGGGGGATGGCTCTGGAGTCAAGGCAGGGGAATTGGGCCTCATCTTGTGTTGATTAGGGGTACATGGAGCTCCTTCGCGATGCTGGTGTGACCTCAGTGTCCCTAACTACTTGTGACAGTTTCCTTGCGGATTGTCTCGAGATCCATCAAGCAAGTCGAGGCTCCTTACATGTTTCATGGGGATCACGGGATTGCTCTGCATGCAGTGCAGGGGAATCGGGCCTCATCTCGCTTTGAGGGGAAAGTCTCATGGTTTTTCTCGAGTTGCGGCGGGATTGGGTTGGAGTAAAGACAAAAATCGCTCCCCACCGATTGATTTGGGTTTTCATGGGGCTCATCCATCGGTGTGACCTAGGGGCCCCCTATATTTTTGCGTTGTCTGCGGGTTATTCCCAGATCCATCAAGCAAGTTTAGGCCCTTTCATATTTCATTGGGGCACGGGGGTTTCTCGGTATCATGCAGGGGGAAACGGGCTCATCTTGCTTTGATGGGGGAAGTTTATGGTTATCTCGAGTTTGGGCGGGGGCCTGGGTTATATTTTCGAGTTACCTCAGGGGTGCCCTTCAACACTGTGTTTGTCCAGCATGTCGCCCCCTGTTGTTACGAGGAACACATCAGGGTCTCTGCGAGGATTGGCAGGGCCAAAGGGACACTTCTCAAGGGGAGGGTGAAACCCCGGCTCCCTTTCCCGTACCCCTGATCTGGCATTCCCGTAAAATGTTCAAGAGGGGTCAGGCATCGTCACCTTTTTAAGCAGTGAAAACCTCAGCCTCGAGGGGTAAAGTCATTAGGCATTCCCTCAAAAATTTTGGGGACTAGGGGTTTCTCTAGGGGCTCCCAGGGGGTTCAGTATCCCCTTTACCATGTGGATGAAAACAATGTTTCAAGCCACTGCAGGAAAACCCCAAATACTTTCGAGTCAGGGGTTTTTGGGTACTTCCCCTTGAGGGAGCAAAAACGGGCCCCTCCCCCTCACCTATTGTAGAGAAGCCCCCTCTTTAGGGGGTTTTGGGGAAAATTGGAAACGTCTTTATTAAGCCATGCAAACACTCTAATCCCAGGGAAATTTGGGGGCCCCCGGGCATTCTTTAATCTTGTGAATTTTGGTTTTTTCCCTCTTGGGACTTGTTCTCAGGGGCCTTGGGTTGCCCCAAAGGAAGTTTAACCACAAACGGTTTCGGGGAATGGAGTGGCTCTGGGAGAAGGGGGGGAATAGGGCCTTATCTCCAGTGGATTTTGGGGGATATGGAGCTCCCTTTGCGAGCGTGTGACCTCGGGGCCCTCTCTACTTTTCAAAGGGCATTTCGAATTTTTCGAGATTCAGCAATCAGGGTCCACTGTTTTGGTAAGGATTGCTCTGCAGCAGTGCAGGGAACCGTCTCCTCACATTGGGGAATTTATGTTTATTTTGCTTGCGAGGGGCCGGGGGAAAACCGGTTAAGGGATGGATACCCTTCAGCACAGTGTTTGTCCCGCAAAGCAACTCCTGCTTTTTACGAGGGGGCCCCCAGGGTCTCTTCGAGGGTTTGCGGGCCAAAGGGAGCTTCTCGAGTGAGGCAGGAACCCCGTGTCCCCTTTCCCTTACCACAGGATATTAGATTCCTGTTAATGTTCAAGGGATCAGGATCCTCACCTTTTTGGCAGTGAACTCTTTGTGCCGCTCGAGGTTTTTCAAAATAGTACCTTTCTGTCGAAAGGAGCGGGGAATAGGTGTTTTTTTTTGGCTTACGGGACTCAGAATCCCTTTACCTTGGAGATGAAAAGGACCGTATTCAAGCCACGCAAGGAAACCCGGGCCCCCTTTGGGAGGGCTTTTTGTATTATTCCACTTTGAGCAAAAACATGGGCCCCTTTACACCCACGCTGAGAGAAGCCTTCTCTTAGGGGCTTTTGGGAAATTGGCTACGTTTGGTCTAATCCCCAAAATCATCTTCCATCTCCAAAAAGTGAGGTCCCCGAGCATCCCTCGGTTGCTCTGCTGACTTTGTATTTCTATTGCTTGGGACATTGTTTCGGGAAAAATTTGGTTGTCTAAAAGGGGAAATCAAGCCCCTTCTGTTTGAGGGAATTTGGTGGATTGCTGGAGTCAAGGCAGGGAATCGAGTATCTCTGTTATTTGGGGTAAAAAGGGCTCCTTTGGGATCTGGTGTGACCCCAGTGTCCCTCTATTGTACATGTTCTTGAGGGTTTTTTCGAGATCCATCAAGAAGTCGAGGTCCTTACCCTTTTTTATGGGTCACGGGTTTCTCGATCGTGCAGGGGAATCGGCCCCCCCCCTCGCTTTGATGGGGGATCTCTGTTTTTTCTGATTGCGGGTGGATCGGGTTAAATTCTGGTTTCGGCGGGGGGCCCTTCAACCTTTTTTTCAACGAAGTCAGGACTCCGTTGAGTTAGGGGGGCACCTCAGGGGTCTCTTCGAGGGTTGCTGGGGCCAAAGGGCCTTCTCGAAGGAGGGGGGAACCAAATTCCCATTTAAGCCCGGGGTATTTGGATTCCCGTCAATGTTCAAGAGGAGTCAACTCGACCATTTTAAACATGAACACTGTGTGCCGCTCGGGTTTCAAAGCAGTGAGGGTTCGGCCCCGAAAGGGGTCGGGACCCAGGGCTTTCTCTAGGGGTTTTACAGGGGGTTTCCCACTTCCCCCCACCTTTGAATGAAAGATAACCTCTTCAAGCCCCTGCAAGGAAAAGGCCTCCCTTTCGACAGGGGTTTTTTGTATATTTCACTTTAGGCAGCAAAATCAGGGGTTCCTCCCTCACCCCCTACGCGAGAGAACCTCCTTTGGGGGGCTTTGGAAATTTTGCATAATTAGTCTACGCCAGGGAATACTCTCAACTCCAGGGAATTTGGGGGCCCCCGGGGCATTCCCCGAATTGCTTCTGACTCTGTATTCCTCTAGGCTTGGCACGTTGTTCAGGAAAATTTTGGGTAGCCTAAAAAATCAAGCCATAATCGGTTTTCTGGGTAACGGGGGGCGACTCTGGGGGCAGGGGAGGGGAAAGGGCCCCTCTGAGTGGATTTTTTTGTACATGGGCCCTTTGAGGCGTTTTTACCTCAGTGTCCCCTTACTTGGGGAGTTCTTGGGGATTGTCTCGGAAACCCTCAAAAAGTAACTCCCTTTTTTGTTTCATGGGGTCACGGGGTTTCTCTGATGTATGCAGGGAAAACGGGCCCCATCTCCTTTAGGGGGGAAATCTATGGTTTTCTCAGTTTCGGCGGGGGGGCATTTCAACACTCGTGTTGTCCACGACCTCAAACTCCTGTCGATTACGAGGGAACCTCAGAAATTTTTTCGAGGTTTGGGAGGGCCCAAAAGGACGCTTCCGATTAGGTGGAGACCCAGGGGATTTTCCCTACCAAAAGGGGGTTTGGGGTTCCTTTATGTTCAAGAGGGAAAACAGGCATGTACATTTTTTAACTGAACCTTTGGTTTCCCTAAGGGGCAAAAGGAGTAACATTTCCCCAAAGGGGTGGGGGCCTGGGCTTTTTTAGGGGTCCATAGGGGTTCTAATCCCTTTAACTTGTGAAAAGAAAGATGAGCTTATTCAAGCAATGAAGGAAACCGGGACTCCCCTTTTAGTCAGGGCTTCTCGGTGGTTATTCCTTTTAAAAAGCAAATAAGCCATCCCGAACCTATTGCGGGGGGGAAGCCTCCACTGGAGGGCTTTTAGTAAGTTGGCAAAGTTTTGATCAAGCCGGGAATCAGCTTATCTCCCGGAATTTTTTTGTCCACGATTTTTCCCGATGCTCTGTGAACCTGGTTTTCTCTGGTCGGCACTTTTTCGGGGGAAAATCTGGAGCTGCCCCAAAAGGGAATCAAACCACGGGGTTTTGTTTTCTGGGGGTCTGGGTTTGGCTTGGAGTAAAGAAAGAGGAATGGCTCATCCGAGTTGTTTTTGGTTTACATGGAGCCGATCACGATGGGTGACCTCAGGTCCCTCTTACTTGACGTATTTTTGGGGATTTTCTCGGATCCCTCAAAAAATCAGGCTCCTTTTTTTTTCATTGGATCACGGGATTTCCTGATCAGTGCAGGGGAAACGGCCTCATCTCCCTTTTAGGGGTAAACCCTGGGTTTTTTTCGAGTTCGGGGGGGACCTGGAATATTTCCGGATACGGGGGGATGGATCTTTAACCCCAGTTTTTTCCCAACTCAACTCCGTTTATTTGGGGACACCTCAGGGAATTTTTCAGGGTTTGCAGGGCCAAAGGGGCGTTACTCGAGGTGAGGCTGGAGAACCCAGGTTCCTTTTAAGGGTGAAAGTGATATTGGGAAACAATGTTCAAGGGATTTAGGGATTTTCACCTTTTGAACAGTGAAATTTTGGGGCCCCCCCGGGTTTCAAAGGCATTGGGGATTCCTCGAAAGGTTCGGGGGCCAGGTTTTCTCTGGGGCTCCACAGGGGTTGACATCCCCCACCTTTTGAGTAAAAAACCCTTTTCAAGCCCCTTCAAGGAACCCCCCCCTTTCGATCAGGGATTCTCGGTGTATTCCCTTGAAGCAAACCAGGGGCCCCCCTCCCCAGTGAAGAAACCTCCTGGAGGGCTTGTGGGAAAATTTTCATACTCTATCTAAAGCAGTATCACTCTCAATTTTTAGGCAATTTTTTGTCCATGGAGCTTCCGGGGGTTTCTCTCTAAATTATTTCCCCTTCTTGGCACATGTTTCTGGGGGGAAAATTTGGAGATGCCCAAAAAATCAAGGGACTGGGCGTGTTGATGGGGATCTCGGGTGGGGTCTTAAAGTGAAGGGAGGGATTCGGCCTCTCTAGAAGTTGATTTTGGGACATGGGTTTTCCTTTGCAGCGTTGTGCCTCAGGGTCCCCCTCACTAGTGACAGTATTTTTTGGGGTTGTCTCGAGATCCCTCAAACAAATCAAGGGTCCTTCAAATTTATGAGGGTCACGGATTGCTCTGCATGCAGTGCAGGGGGAAAACGGCCCCCATTTCGCTTTTTAGGGGAAGTTCCTGTTTTTCTAAGTTCGCGGGGGCCCGGAATATATTTTCGAGATACGGGGGGGAGGATCTTTAACACCGAGTTTGTCCACAACGTCAGGACTCCTGTTTATTAAGGGGACACCCAGGAATCTCTTTTTAGATTGGGCAGGGCCAAAGGGACGCTACTCGAGGTGAGGCTGGGGACCCAGGGCACTTTTCCCGGAGTGAAAGGAACGGATTCCTTCAAGTTTAAGAGGATCAGGCATCTCACCTTTGAGGGGGTGAACCTGCTGCCCCTCGAGGTTTCAAAGGCATGTGAGGCTTTCCTCGAAAGGATTTGGGGACAAGGCTTTCCTCTAGGGGCTCCCAGGGGGTTCAGACACCCTTTTCCCCCTTTAATAAAGTGCCTCTATTCAAACCCCCTTTTCAAAAAAAAACCCGCCCCCTTTCGAGTAGGTTCGGGGGTTATTCCCCTTGAAACAGAAAAAACAGGGGCCCTCCCCCACAAATTGGGTGAAGAAGCCTCCTGGAGGGGGGAAAGTTTTTTATATCTTGATTCTAACCAGGGTACAGCTTCCCAATTCGGGCAATTTCTGTCCATGAAATATTCCTGGAGTTTTTCTGATAAATTGATATTCCCCTATTTTGGCACGATGTTCTCGGGGAAAAAAATTTGGGGAAATTTAAAAAAAAAAAGCCACTGGTCGGTTTTATGGGGATCCGGAATGGTCTTAGTGACGTAGGTTATTTCCGGCCCCTCTCGGTTTTATTTGGGGACTGGGGCTCCTTCGCGATGCGTTTGCCCCAGGGCCCTCTCACATGACAGATTTTTGGGGGTTGTCTCGAATCCAAACAATCAAAGGTCCTTACAATTCATGAGATCACGGGGATGCTCGCAGAATGCGGGGGTCGTGCTCATCTCGCTTTGAGGGGGAGTTCATGGTTTTTCTCGAGTTGGGCGAGGGTCTGGAATTATTTTCAGATCGGGGGGGAGGTCTTCAACACTCAGTTTGTCCCAATTCAGGAAACCCCTAGTTAGAGGGACACCTCAGGGGAACTCTTTAGATTGGCAGGGCCAAAGGGGCCTACTCGATAGGGGGAGACCTAGGGACTTTCCAGGATGAAATTGTATTGGGGTTCCTTCTTGTTCAGAGGGGCGGGTCGTCACTTTTAACATGAACTTTTCGGCGCTCAGGTTTCAAAGGGATTGAGGGATTCCGGAAAGGTTGGGGGCCTAGGCTTTCTCTAGGACTCCACAGGGGGTTTAGACATCCCCCTTTACCTTTTGAGATAAAAATACCTTATTAAGCCCCTTAAGGAACCCCCCTCCTTTCGAGTCAGGGGTTTCTTATAAATTCCCCTTGAAGCACAAAATGGGGCCCTCCCCCCACCCCCTTGAAGAAGCTCCTCTGGGGGGGCTTGTGGAAAAATTTTTTACGTCTTGACTAACCCGGCACATCTCAATCGACATTTGCTGTCCATGGAGCATTCCTGGTTGCTCTGTGAAATTTATATTCCTCTATTTTGGCACATGTTCTCGGGGGAAAAACTGGGGAAAGCCTAAAAGGGAAGTCCAGCCCCTGCGGGTTTTTGGGGGGTTCGGATGGGTCTTAAGGGAATAGGGGTTTTGGCCCATTGAGTTGATTTTTGGGGACATGGAGCTCCTTCGCGATGTTTTGTGACTCAGGGTCCCTCTAAGGACATATTTTTGGGTATTTTCGAATCCATCAAACAAGTCAAGGGCCCTTTCGTTTCATGGGATCACGGGATTTCTCTGCATAGTGCAGGGGGAAACGGGGTCATTTCGCTTTGAGGGGGAAATTTATGTTTTTCTCAGTTCGGGGGGGACCTGGGAAAAATTTTCGAATACGGGGGGATGGGGTTTTCAAAACCCCGAGTTTGTCCACAGCGTCAGACTCCTGTTTATTATAGGGGCACCTCAGGAAATTTTTTAGGATTGGCAGGGCCAAAGGGGGCGCTACCGATGAGGCGGGGAAACCCAGGGCATTTTCCCGGAGTGAAAGTGAAAACGGGTTTTCCGTCTGTTTAAGAGGGGTCACATGCACCTTTTGAGGCGGGGAATCTGCGTGCCCCTCGAGGTTTTAAAGGCATTGAGGGATCCCCAAAGGATTGTTGGGAATAGGGGTTTTTCTAGGGACTTCACGGGGGTTCAGACCCCTTCCCCCTTTTAATGAAAGAGACCTTTTCGCCCCTACAAAGGAAACCCCCCCCCCTTTTGACCCGAGCTTTCTGATACCCCTTTAAGCACAAACTCAGGGGCCCCCCTCACACCCATTGCGAAGAACCCCTCTGGGGGGCTTGTGGGAAAGTTTTCATAGTCTTGAGTCTAACCGGTATCACTCCCCCTTTTCCAGGCAATTTTTTTTCAAGGGGCATTTCCCGGAGTTTGCATCGAAATTGGTATTCCCCTAGGTTATACGATTTCTCGGGGGAACCCTTTTAAGCCTAAAGAAGTCAAGCCACGGGCGGTTTGATGGGGGTCCGGAAAGGCTCTGGGGTCAAGGTAGCGTTTTGGCCTCATCTCGGTTATTTGGGGGACTGGGGCCCCTTTCCCATGCTGTTGTGACTAGGGTCCCTCTTACTTGACAGTATTTGGGGATTGTCCGAATCCATCAAACAAGCGGCTCCTACAATTCATGGGGGTCCGGGATTCTCTGAAAGCAGTGCAGGGGGAAACGGGGCCCCTTTTTCTTGAGGGTAATCTCATGGTTTTTCTGGGTTTTGCGGCGGGGCCCTGAATATAAATTCGAGATCGGCGGGGATGGACTTCAACACTCGAGTTTGTCCCCAAAGTCAGGACGCTGTTTTGTTAAGAGGGAAACCCCAGGAAACTCTTCTAGGATTGACCAAAAAACGCTTCCGGGGGGGTGGAACCCAGGGGCCCTTTCCCAAGTGAAAGGGAAATTAGGATTCTTCAATGTTCAAAAATCAGACTCGTCACTTTTAAGCTGAAACCGCGGCCCCCTCGAGGGGTCAAAAAGAGGTACCGTCGAAAAGGGAACGGGGGCCTAGGCTTTCTTGGGACTCCACAGGGGTCAAAATCCCTTTCCTGTGGTGGAAAGAAACCGTATTCAAAACCCCGAAAATAAATTGTCTCCTTTTGATCAGGGGCCCCTTGTTTTTATTTTCCCCCCTTGAGGCCCAAAATCTTTTTCCCTCCCTAACACTACGCTAATAAAGCCTTTTTCTTTAGGGGGGTTGTGGGAAATTGGCTCCCTTGAGTCTAATCCATAATCATCCCCCTTCAGGGAATTTGGGGGGGCCCCCGCAGATTCCCCAGTTACTCTGCGAAATTGGGTTTTTCCCGGTTTTGGATTTTTTCGGGGGCCCCTGATTCCTAAAAAATCAACAATAAAGTGTTTTTCGGGGAAAGGGATGTCCCCGGAACAGGGGAGGGGATCGGGCCCCAATAGTGGATTTTGGTACATGAGCTTTTCGCAATCCTTGACCCCAGGGGCCCCTCTACTTTGGGTAATGTTCTTCAATGTCTCGAATCCCACCAATCAGGGTCCTTACAATTTCTGGGGGTCACAGGGTTGTTTCTCAGGCAGGGGAATCCCTCTCATCTGACTTTGAGGGGAGTCTAGGTTTTTCTCATTGCGGCAGGGGCCCGGGGGATATTCGGGGGTTCGGGGGGATGGCCCCTTTAAACTCTTTTTTCCACAACCCTCGTCCCGTCAGTTTTAGGGACACCTCAGGGAAACTTCGGACTTGGGAGGGGGAAAGGGGGTTCTCGATGAGCGGGGGACCAGGGTCCCTTTTCCCTCCCCCAGGGGTTTGTATTCTCCAATGTTCAAGAGGATCAGGCATCGTCACCTTTTGAACATGAATCGGGGGCCCTCGAGTGTCAAAGGATGTGAGGCATTCCGTCGAAAGATTTGGGACTTGGCTTTCTCTAGGGGCTCACAAGTTTAGAATCCCTTCAATTGGGAATGAAAAAGGGGCCTGTATTTTAACCACTGCAAGTACCCCCCTTCTTTTGAGTCAGAGCTTTTCGGGGTATATTTCACTTAGGCAGGGAAACTTCCCCCCTCCTCCTACTTTTAAAAAGCCTTCTTAGGGGGTTGTAAAGTTGGATTGTCATAGTCTAAACCAGGAACCTCTCATCTCCCGCAATTTGGGTCCCATGGAGCATTCCCCGAGTTTTCTGCTGAATTGGAATTCCCCGTAATTGGACTTGTTCTCTAATTCTGGGGTTGCCTAAAAATCAAGCCACTTTTTTTGAGGGGAACGGGGATGGTTGGGTCAAGCAGAGGAATCGGGTCATCTCATTGAATTTTTTAATGGGGGCTCCCCGTGTGCTGGGGTGACCCCAGGGGGCCCCTTTTACCCCAAGTTTTGCGGACTCTCTCGAGACCATCAAGCAAATCGAGGCCTCCATAATGTTTCTGTGGAACGGGGTTGCCTCTGCAGTGGGGGAACGGGGCCCCATCTCCTTTGAGGGGGAAATCTTTATGGTTTTTCTTTCCAGGTTTGGGGGGCCCTGGGGGGGGGCCGGGGGGGGGGGATTTCCTTTTGGTTCGGCGGGGGGGCATTTAACACTCGTGTTTTTCCAGGACATCCCAAAGGATCCGTTTTGATTTTCGGGGACACTCAAAATCTTTCGTTTCAGGGCCAAAACGTTTTTCCGGGTGAGGGGTCCCCAAACCCCGGGCCCCTTTCCAGTAGCCAAATGTTTTGGGCCTGTTAAATTTCAAAAGGAGTCAGGGATCGACACATTTTAAAATCATTGAACTCTTTTTCCCCCAATTTGTCAAAGTAATTTTTGAGCACTCCGTCCAAAAGGAGGGGCCGGGCTTCCTGGCTCCACGGGGGCTCGATTCCTCCCCGGGAGGAAAGAGGACCTGATTTCAAGCCACGCCAAAAAACCCGGGCCCCCCTTTCGAAACAGGCTTCTCGTTATATTCCATTTGAGGGGAAAAATTGTCCCTCCCTCACAACACGCTAAGGGAACCTTCTTTTTAGGGGCTTTGGAAAATTTGGATACGTTTACTCTAAACCGGGAATCGTACATTCCAGGCAATTTGGGGTCGACGAGCATCCTCAGTTCCTGCTGAACTTGGTATTTCCCCTTTGACTTGGAAAAATTGTCCCCGCGGGAAACCCCTGGAGTTGCCCCAAACTAATCAAGCCACTGCGTGTTTGCTGGGACGTGGTGGGTTAGTCAAACCCTGGGGTCGGCCCACTGGGGATTTGGGGGGATGGGAATCCTTCTCGATTGGTGACCTCAGTTTCCCTCCTATTTTTGCAGGTTCTTGCGAATTGTCTCAACCATCAAGCATTTCAGCCCTTACATGTTCCATGGAAAAACATTTTGCTCTCAACGTGAGGGGGAAACGGTCTCATCTTTTGCTGGGTAAAAAAAAGGGAAGTCTCCCTGTTTTTCTCTATTCGGGGGGACCTGTTTAATTCCCCCGAGTTAAGGGGGGGATGACCTTTTAAAACTCGGTTTTTTTCCCCGACGTAATGTTGTCAATTAAAACACTTCAAATCTCTTCGGTTTGGCAGGGGAAAAGGACCTTTTTCGAGGGGGGGAGGGGGAAACCCCAGTATCCCCCTTTTTAGTGCCCCCGGGGAAAAAGGGATTCCCGAATGTTTAAAAGGACAGGGGATGTCCCTTTTAACTGAACCTTTTGCCGCTCGAGGGGGAAAAAAAACATGGATGATTCCTCAAAAAAGCCGCGACCTGGCTTTCTTAGGGGCTCCACAGAAACTAGACATCCCTTACCCTTTAAAGAAAAGGACCTGTATTCACCAGCAAAAACCGGCCTCCTTTTTAGTCACTTCTCCCTTTTTATTCCGCTTGAGGGACAAACCAGGGGCCCTCCCCCCCCAACCCATGCTGAAAAGCCTCCATTGAGACTTTGGGAAAGCGACATTCTTTAGTCAAGCCCGGCAACACCCAAAAACCCGGCAAATTTTCGGGCCACAAACTTCCCCATTTCTTTGCTGAAATTGGGATTCCACAGCTTCACTTTTTTCAGGGACCTCTGGGTTGCTTAAAGGGCAAACCCTGGGCAGTTTTCTGTGAACGGGGGGGGCTCTGGATCAGGGGGGAACGGGGTTTCCTCGATTGATTTGGTTACAGAGCTAATTCCGATCTGGTGTAACCCCAGGGGCCCTCTCATTTTACAGTGTTCTTTTTATTGTCTCGAGATCCTTTTAACATCGGGGCCCCTTACTTGTTTCAGGGGGTTTCCGGTTGCCGCTGCCAAGGGAAAAGGGCCCTTTTTTTTGCTTTAGGGGAAAATCCATGGTTTTTTTGATTGCGGGGGATTGGAGTAATTTTGGTTTTGGGGGGATGGCCCTTCCAAAAATTTTTTCCCCGACATCAGGGCTCCTTCGGTTCGGGGACACCTCGGAATTTTCGAGGGTGGGAGGGGCCAAAAGGGCCTTCCGAAATAAGAGGGCCCGGGTTTCCCTTTCCGGAGCCCGAGATTTGGGACTGTCCAATTTTCCCCGAGGGGCAGGGATCGTTCCCTTTTTTAACTGAAAACTGCGGCCCCCGAGGGGTTTTAAAGCAGGGAAGGGATTTCCTCAAAGAAGTGGGGGCCAGGGGTTTCTTAGGGGTCCCCAATTGGAAAAATCCCCCACCCCTTTTAACAAATGACCCCATTCAAGCCATTCAAGGGTACCCGCCTCCTTTCCGCATTTCCGGGAAATTTTTTTACAGCAATCACCCCTCCTTCACACCTACTGCGAAGAACCCCCACTATGGCTTTGGGGAAAGTTTGCTACGTTTATCTTAGCCCGCAATCAACTCTCATATCGGGAATTTTTTATCCCCAAAAGCAACTTCGATGCCAGTGAATTGGGATTCCTCTGGGTTGGGACTTGTTCTCCGGGGGCCTTGGGGGTTCCCAAAAAAATTCAAGCCACGGCATTATTGATTGGGGGTCGGGGAGGCCGGGGTCAAGGCAGGGGGAAACGGGGGCCCCACTCAATTGGGTTTGGGGGACATGACTCTTTTGCAAGCCTGTTGACCTCAGGGTCGCTTTACTTTACATGTTCTTGTGAAATTTTCTCGGTCCCTAACAATCGAGGCTCCCTTAAATTTTTATGGGGGTCACGGGATTGGCATGCGTGCAGGGGGAAACCATCCTTTTTCACTTTTGTGGGAATCCATGGTTTTTTCGCGAGTTGTGGGAGGGGACCCGGGGTTTTTCTCGGTTTCGGCGGGGGTGGCCCCTTTAACACTCGGTTTGTCCCGACATCAGGACCCTGTCAGTTCCGGGGGGCCCCAGGAAACTTTTTTGAGGCTTGGCAGTGCCAAAGATACACTTTCGAAGGTGAGGGGGGAAACCAGGGGGCCCTTTCCAAGGGGCCCCAGGGATTTTTGAATCCTGCAAAAGTTTTAAGAAATCAGCCTCCACTTTTTAAACGTGAACTCTGTGTCCGCTCGAGTGCAAGGTCATTAAGGGATTCCTGAAAGGGGTCGGGGGCCCCAGGGGTTTCTCTAGGGGCCCCCAACAGGGGGTTCAAAATCCATTCACCTTTTGAGATAAAGAGGGACTTATTCAAGTCACTGAAAGGGAAACCCCTTCTTTGAGCAGGGGTTTAGGTGTATTTTCACTTAAGCCCCGCAAATTCATGTCCCCCCTCCACCCACTGCTTAAGCCTTTTCTGAGGGGGTTGTGGAAAGTTGGCATATCTTGAGTCTACACCCAATCCTCTCATCTCCGGCAATTTTTGGGGGCCACGGACATTTCCCGGTTGCTCCAATTTGGGATTCCCTAGCTTGGCATTGTTTTTCGGGGGAACCCCTGGTTTTCTAAATAAATTTAAGCCCCCTTTCATTATTTGGGGGGAATTGGGGGTGGCTTGGGGTCAAGGCAGGGGTTTGGGCCCATCTCAGTGATTTGGGTTCATGCACTCCTTCGCTATCTGGTGTGACCCCAGTGTCCCCGACTTTTACAGTGTCCTTTGGGGTTTTCGCGGATCTACAAGCAAGTCGAGTCTTTTCAGTTTCATGGGGGCACGGGTTTTCTCTGCATGCCCGGCAGGGGGAAACGTGCCCATCTCGCTTTTAGGGGGGAATTCTCAAGTTTTTCTCGGTTCCCGGTGGGGACCCGGGGGATAATCAAGTTAAAGGGGGTGGGCCTTTAACACATTTTTACGAAGTCCGGGAACCCGTCGAATTACGAGGACACCCAGGAAGCTCTTAGAGGGGTTTGCAGGGCCCAAAGGGGCCTTTTCCCAGTGAGGCTAGCCCGGTCCCTTTCAAGTAGCCACACGATTGGGTATTCCGTCAGTTTCAAAGAGTCAGGGATCGCACATTGAAGCGGAACTCTGTGTGCTCTCAGGTGCAAAAGGGTGGGAGCATTCCCCCAAAGGATCGGGGACCTAGGGGTTTCTTAGGGCTCCCCAGGGGGTTTAGCATTGTTCACCCTTTTAATAAAAAACCTTTATTCAAGCCCGCAAAAAAACCCGGGCCCCCTTTTGTCAGGGCTTCTCAAATATATTCCCCTGAGGCAGAAAATCAGGGGCCCTCCCACATCTACGTGAGAAACCTCCCCCTTTTAGGATTTTGGAAAAATTTGGGATAAGTCTTGATCTAATCCGGGAAAACCCTTTATGTCCACGCAATTTGGTGGCCCCCCGGGGCATTCCTGAGTTGCTTTGCTGAACTTGGTATTCCCTAACTTGGCACTTGTTCTCGGGGGAAAAACCCGGGGATCCTAAAAGAAGTCAAAACCACTGGTCGTTTTGATGGGAAAAAGGGGATGGCCCCTGGAGTCAAGGCAGAGGAACGGGCCCATCTCGAGTTATTTTTTTGTAATGGCCTAATATCTTGGTGACCTCAGGGTCCCTCTATTTGACAGTTCTTTCGGATTTTCTCGAATCCTCAAGCAATCGAGGTCATTACTTTTCATGGGATCACGGGATTTCTCTGCGCAGTACGGGGAAAGGGGGCCCTCTCGCATTGACGGGAAAAGTCTCTTTGGTTTTTCTCATTCGGCGGGGGTTCTGTGGGATATTCCGATTACGGGGGGGAGGGCCCCTTCAAAAAATCGTGTTTGTCCAGCACATCGGATCCTGTCGTTTCGAGGGAACCCCAGGAATCTCTTCGAGACTTTTGGGGGGCCAAAAGGGGCGCTTCCGAATGAGGCGGAGAGCCAGGTCCTTTCCCGGAGCCACAGGATTTTGTGATTCCGTCAAATTTACGGGATCAGGGTCGTCACCCTTTTTAAGCAGTGAACCCTGCCGCCGGGTTTAAAGCATGTGACATTTTCCCTCGAAAAAGGGGGATAGGGGTTTTTCAGGGACTCCACGGGATTGAAAAATCCCCTTCCCACGAGACGAAAAAGAGCCTTATTCAGTAAAAAGGAACCCGGCCTCCTTTTCCAGTCACTTCTCGGGTATATTTCACTGAGGAGCATATCACATCCCCTCCTTCAAACTGGAGAGAACCCCACTGAGTGGTTGGGAAAGTTTGATAGCTTGGAGTTTACCAGAATCAACCCTCATACCAGCAATTTGAAAATTTTTCCCCCGGCTACTTCCAAATTGCCACGTTTATTTCCTCTTTCTCAATTGTTCAGGAACCTGGATTGGCCAAAAAAAAATTCAAACCACGTCAAATAAATGAATTGGGGAATCTGGGTCTGACAGGCAGGGGAATCGGGGCCCACCAAAATTGGGGGTTTGGGGTACAGGACCCTTTGTTTTTGACCTCAGGTCCCCTTTACTTTTAAATGTTTTTTTGAATTTCCGAATATCAAGCAAGTCGAGTCCTTAAAAATTTTTTCAAGGGGATCACGAAAAAAAATCCATGCATCAGGGGAAACCTCCTTATCTCCTTGAAAAATCTCAAAATTTTTTTCCCCCGATTTGGGGCAGGGGACCTGGGGTAAATTTCCGAGTTTTGGGGATCCCTTAAAAACTCGTTTTGTCCACGACTCAGGACTCCTGTGATTACAAAAACACCCAGGAACCTTTAGGGCTTGGCAGGGGCCCAAAAACACTTTTTTGGGTGAGGGACACCCATTTTCCCTTTCCCCAAGGCCACAAAAATTGGGATCCCCCCAATTAAAAATAAGTCACATCTCACTTTTAAACAGTGAACCCCTTTCCCCAAATTCAATTTTATTAAATTCCCCTGAAAATTTCAAACCCCCCAACTTTCTCTAACTTTTCCCCAGGGGGTTAAAAATCCTTCACCTTTAATGAAAGAGATTATTCAAGCCCAAGGAAACCCGCCTTTTTTTTAGTCAGGGCTTCTGGGGTATATTTTACTTAACCAGCAAAATTCTTGTCCCTCCTCCACCACGCTGAAAAGCCTTTCCCCCGGGGGTTGTGGAAAGTTGCAACTCTTGAGTCTAAACCCGCAAACACTCCATTCCCGGGAAATTTTGGGGGCCCGGGGGCATTCTTCGATTGCTCGCTAACTTGGTATTCCCCTTTCTTGGCACTTTTTTCTCGGGGAAAACCCCTTTGGGGTTGCCTAAATAAATTAAGCCATTGTCAATTTGGGGGGAAAGGGGGTGGCTCTGGATCAAGCAGGGGGTTTGGGGCCTCACTCAATTGATTTGGGGGTTTAGAGCTCCTTTTGCTGGTGTGCCTCAGGCCCTCCAATTGGACTGTTTGAATTTTCGGAATCTTCAACAAGTCACCCTTTAATTTTAGGGATCACGGGATTTCTCTGCAGCGGCAGGGGGAAACTCTACTCCTTTTGGGGGGAATCTCATGTTTTTTCGGGTTGTGGGGACTGGGGGTTCTAGTTTAAAGGGGGGGATGGCCTTAACACTTGTTTTCCAGCGAATCAGGAACCGTCGAATTTCGAGGGGCACCCCAGGGAACTCTTAAAGGGTTGCAGGGGAAAAACCTTTGAGGGGAGGGGGAACCCGGGGCCCTTTCAAACCACAGGGGTATGGATTCTGCATGTTTAAAAAGTCAGGCACGTCAGCTTTTTTAAACATGAACTCTGTGTCGTCAGGGGTTTAAAAGGCTTAGGATTCCCCCCCAAAAGGGGTCGGGGACCTGGCTTTTCTAGGGGGCTCCACAGGGGGTTCAAATCTTTTCCCTTTTTAATGAAAGAAAGCCCGTACAAGCCCCTGCAAAAAAACCCCGGGCCTCCTTTGAGTCGGGCTTCTAGTTATATTTCCCCTTTTGCCGCAAATAGGGGCCCCCCCCACACTACTGTAAGAACCTTTCCCCTTTAGGGTTTGGGAAAAATTGGCATACGTTTGAGTCTAACCAGGGAATCACTCTTTCCAGCAATTTTTTGGCCCCAGCATTCCTCGAGTTCTTTGGAAAATTGGTTTTCCTCAGCTTGGCACTTTTCTCGGGGAAACTCGGGGTGCCTAAAAAACTTTCGAGGTGAGGCGGGAAACCCAGGGTCCCTTTCCAGTAGCCACAGGGATATTGGATTCCTGTCAATGTTCAAGAGGAGTCAGGCATCGTCAATTTTGAAGCAGTGAACTCTGTGTGCCGCTCGAGGTGTCAAGGCATGTAAGGTATTCCGTCGAAAGGAGTCGGGGACCTAGGGCTTTCTCTAGGGACTCCACAGGGGATTCAGACATCCCTTCACCTTGTGAGATGAAAGAGAGGAGACTGTATTCAAGCCACTGCAAGGAAACCCGGCCTTCTTTTGAGTCAGGGCTTCTAGGTGTATATTTCACTTAAGCCAGCAAATTCATTGTCCCTCCCTCACACCTACTGCTGATAGAAGCCTTCTCTTGAGGGGCTTGTGGAAAGTTGGCATACGTCTTGAGTCTACAGCCAGGCAATCAGCTCTCATCTCCAGGCAATTTGGGGTCCACGGAGCATTCCTCGAGTTGCTCTGCTGAACTTGGTATTCCTCTAGGCTTGGCACGTTGTTCTCGGGGAACCTCTGGAGTTGCCTAAATAAATTCAAGCCACTTGTCATGTATTGGTGGGAATTGGGGGATGGCTCTGGAGTCAAGGCAGGGGAATTCGGGCCTCATCTCGAGTTGATTGGGGTTCATGCAGCTCCTTCGCTATGCTGGTGTGACCTCAGTGTCCCTCGCTACTTGTGACAGTGTCCTTGAGGATTTTCGCGAGATCTATCAAGCAAGTCGAGGCTCTTAACATGTTTCATGGGGATCACGGGATTGCTCTGCATGCAGTGCAGGGGAATCGTGCCTCATCTCGCTTTTAGGGGGAATTCTCATTGTTTTTCTCGTGTTCCGGTGGGACCTGGGGTATATTCTAGAGTTAAGGCGGGGATGGCCCTTCAACACTCGTGTTTGTCCAGCGAAGTCAGGACTCCTGTCGAATTACGAGGGACACCTCAGGAAGTCTCTTAGAGGCTTTGCAGGGCCAAAGGGACGCTTCTCGAGGTGAGGCGGGAGACCCAGGGTCCCTTTCAAGTAGCCACAGCGATATGGGTATTCCTGTCAGTGTTCAAGAGGAGTCAGGCATCGTCAGCATTTTGAAGCAGTGAACTCTGTGTGCTGCTCGAGGTGTCAAAGGCATGTGAGGCATTCCCTCGAAAGGAGTCGGGGACCTAGGGCTTTCTCTAGGGACTCCACAGGGGATTCAGACATCCTTCACCTTGTGAGATGAAAGAAGAGCCTGTATTCAAGCCACTGCAAAAAAACCCGGCCTCCTTTTGAGTCAGGGCTTCTCAGTGTATATTCCACTTGAGGCAGCAAAATCAGGGTCCCTCCCTCACATCTACTGCTGAGAGAAGCCTCCTCTTGAGGGGATTGTGGAAAGTTGGCATACGTCTTGAGTCTAATCCAGGCAATCAGCTCTCATCTCCACGCAATTTGGTGGCCCACGGAGCATTCCTCGAGTTGCTCTGCTGAACTTGGTATTCCTCTAGACTTGGCACGTTGTTCTCGGGGAAACTCTGGAGATGCCTAAAGAAGTCAAGCCACTGGTCGTGTTTGATGGGGAACGGGGGGGGGATGGCTCTGGAGTCAAGGCAGAGGAATCGGGCCTCATCTCGAGTTGATTTGTTGTACATGGAGCTCCTAAGTGATGCTGGTGTGACCTCAGGGTCCCTCTCTAGTTGTGACAGTGTTCTTGCGGATTGTCTCGAGATCCATCAAGCAAGTCGAGGCTCATTACATTTTTCATGGGGATCACGGGATTGCTCTGCATGCAGTACAGGGGAATCGGGGGCTCATCTCGCATTGACGGGGAAGTCTCATGGTTTTTTTCTCGAGTTGCGGCGGGGATCTGTGGTATATTCTCGAGTTACGGCGGGGATGGCCCTTCAAAAATCGTGTTTGTCCAGCGACATCAGGACTCCTGTCGTGTTACGAGGGACACCTCAGGAATCTCTTCGAGACTTGGCAGGGCCAAAGGGACGCTTCTCGAGTGAGGCGGGAGAGCCAGGTTCCCTTTCCAGGAGCCACAGAGATATTGTGATTCCTGTCAATGTTCACGAGGAGTCAGGGATCGTCACCTTTTGAAGCAGTGAACTCTGCGTGCCGCTCGAGGTTTCAAAGGCATGTGAGGCATTCCGTCGAAAGAAGTCGGGGACCTAGGGCTTTCTCTAGGGACTCCACAGGGGATTGAGACATCCCTTCACCTTATGAGACGAAAGATGAGCCTCTATTCAAGCCATTGCAAGGATACCAGGCCTCCTTTCCAGTCAGGTCTTCTCGGTGTATATTTCACTTGAGGCAGCATACTCAGCATCCCTCCTTCACACCTACTGCTGAGAGAAGCCTCCACTGGAGTGGCTTGTGGAAAGTTTGCATACGTCTTGAGTCTTAGCCAGGCAATCAACTCTCATATCCAGGCAATTTGATGTCCACAGAGCATACTTCGAGTTGCTCAGCTGAACTTGGTATTCCTCTAGGCTTGGCACGTTGTTCTCGGGGAACCTCTGGAGTTGCCTAAATAAATTCAAGCCACTGGTCATTATTGATGGGAATCGGGGGATGGCTCTGGAGTCAAGGCAGGGGAATCGGGCCTCATCTCAATTGGATTTGGGGTACATGGAGCTCTTTTGCAATGCCTGTGTGACCTCAGGGTCCCTCTCTACTTGTGACAGTGTTCTTGTGAATTGTCTCGAGATCCATCAAGCAAGTCGAGGCTCCTTATATGTTTCATGGGGATCACGGGATTGCTCTGCATGCAGTGCAGGGGAATCCATCCTTATCTCACTTTGATGTGGAAGTCTCATGGTTTTTCGCGAGTTGTGGCAGGGACCTGGGGTATATTCTCGAGTTACGGCGGGGATGGCCCTTCAACACTCGTGTTTGTCCAGCGACATCAGGACTCCTGTCGAGTTACGAGGGACACCTCAGGAATCTCTTCGAGGCTTGGCAGGGCCAAAGATACACTTTTCGAGGTGAGGCGGGAAACCCAGGGTCCCTTTCCAGGAGCCACAGGGATATTGTGATTCCTGTCAATGTTCAAGAATAGTCAGGCATCGTCAGCTTTTGAAGCAGTGAACTCTGTGTGCCGCTCGAGGTGTCAAGGTCATGTAAGGTATTCCGTTGAAAGGAGTCGGGGACCTAGGGCTTTCTCTAGGGACTCCACAGGGGATTCAGAAATCCATTCACCTTGTGAGATGAAAGAGGAGACTGTATTCAAGTCACTGCAAGGAAACCCGGCCTTCTTTTGAGTCAGGGCTTCTAGGTGTATATTTCACTTAAGCCAGCAAATTCATTGTCCCTCCCTCACACCTACTGCTGATAGAAGCCTTCTCTTGAGGGGCTTGTGGAAAGTTGGCATACGTCTTGAGTCTACACCAGGCAATCAGCTCTCATCTCCAGGCAATTTGGGGTCCACGGAGCATTCCTCGAGTTGCTCTGCTGAACTTGGTATTCCTCTAGGCTTGGCACGTTGTTCTCGGGGAACCTCTGAGTTGCCTAAATAAATTCAAGCCACTTGTTCATTATTGGTGGGAATTGGGGGATGGCTCTGGAGTCAAGGCAGGGGATTCGGGCCTCATCTCGAGTTGATTTGGGGTTCATGCAGCTCCTTCGCAATGCCTGTGTGACCTCAGGTCCCTCGCTACTTGTGACAGTGTCTTTGAGGATTTTCTCGAGATCCATCAAGCAAGTCGAGGCTCCTTACATGTTTCATGGGGATCACGGGATTGCTCTGCATGCAGTGCAGGGGAATCGGGCCTCATCTCGCTTTGAGGGGTAAGTCTCATTGTTTTTCTCGAGTTGCGGCGGGGACCTGGGGTATATATTCTCGAGTTACGGCGGGGATGGACCTTCAACACTAGTGTTTGTCCACGAAGTCAGGACGCCCTGTCGAGTTACGAGGGACACCTCAGGAATCTCTTCTAGAGGCTTTGCAGGGCCAAAGGGAAGCTTCTCGAGGTGAGGTTGGAGACCCAGGGTCCCTTTCCAGTAGCCACAGGGATATTGGGATTCCTGTCAATGTTCAAGAGAAGTCAGGCATCGTCACATTTGAAGCAGTGAACTCTGCGTGCTCTCGAGGTGTCAAAGGCATGTGAGGCATTCCGTCGAAAGGAGTCGGGGACCTAGGGCTTTCTCTAGGGACTCCACAGGGGACTCAGACATCCCTTCACCTTGTGAGATGAAAGAGGAGCCTGTATTCAAGCCACTGCAAAAAAAACCCGTCTCCTTTCGAGTCAGGGCTTCTCAGTGAAAATTTATATTCCACTTGAGGCAGCAAAATCATTTTCCCTCCCTCACACCTACTGCTGAATAGAAGCCTCCTACTTGAGGGGCTTGTGGAAAGTTGGCATACGTCTTGAGTCTTCGCCAGGCAATCAGCTCTCATCTCCAGGCAATTTGGTGGTCCACTGGAGCATTCCTCGAGTTGCTCTGCTGAACTTGGTATTCCTCTAGATTTGCACGTTGTTCTCTGGGAACCTCTGGAGTTGCCTAAAGGAAGTCAAGGCACTGGTCGTGTTTGATTCTGGATACGGGGGATGGCTCTGGAGGTCAAGGGCAGGGGAATCGGGCCTCATCTCGATTGATTTGGGGTACATGGAGCTCTTTCCCAATGATGCCTGTGTGTGACCTCAGGGTCCCTTCTACTTGTGACAGTGTTCTTTGCGGATTGTCTCGAGATCCATCAAGCAAGTCGAGGCTCCTTACATGTTTCATGGGGATCACGGGATTGCTCTGCATGCAGTGCAGGGGAATCCGGTCCTCATCTCACTTTGATGGGGAAGTCTCATGGTTTTTCTCAAGTTGCGGCAGGGACCTGGGGTATATTCTCGAGTTACAGCGGGGATGGCCCTTCAACACTCATGTTTGTCCAGCGACGTCAGGACTCCTGTCGAGTTACGAGGGACACCTCAGGAATCTCTTCGAGGCTTGGCAGGGCCAAAGGAACGCTTCTCGATGTGAGGCGGGAGGCCCAGGGTCCCTTTCCTTTAGCCACAGGATATTGGGATTCCTGTCAATGTTCAAGAGGAGTCAGGCATCCGTCACCTTTTGAAGCAGTGAACTCTGTGTGCCGTTCGAGGTGTCAAAGGCATGTGAGGCATTCCGTCGAAAGGAAGTCGGGGACCTAGGGCTTTCTCTAGGGACTCCACAGGGGATTCAGACATCCCTTCAACTTGTGAGAGATGAAAGACTGGAGCCCTGTATTCAAGCCATTGCAAGGAAACCCGGCCTCCTTTCGAGTCAGAGCTTCTCGGTGAATATTCAACTTGAGGCAGCAAACTCAGGGTCCCTCCCTCATACCTATTGCTGAGAGAAGCCTTCTCTTGAGGGGCTTGTGGAAAGTTGGCATACGTCTTGAGTCTAAGCCAGGCAATCAGCTCTCATCTCCAGGCAATTGGGGGGCCCACGGAGCATTCCTCGAGTTGCTCTGCTGAACTTGGTATTCCTCTAGACTTGGCACGTTGTTCTCGGGGAAACTCTGGAGTTGCCTAAAGGGAAGTCAAGCCACTGGTCGAGTTTTGATGGGGTAAGGGAAATGGCTCTGGAGTCAAGGCAGGGGAATCGGGGCCTCATCTCGAGTGGATTTGGGGTACATGGAACACCTTCGTGATGCTGGTGTGACCTCAGGGTTCCCTCTCTACTTGTGACAGTGTTCTTGCGGACTCTCTCGAGATCCATCAAGCAAGTCGAGGCTCCATGACATGTTTCATGGGGATCACGGGATTGCTCTGCATGCAGTGCAGGGGAATCGGGCCTCATCTCGCTTTGAGGGGGAAGTCTCATGGTTTTTCTCGAGTTGCGGCGGGGACCTGGGGTATATTCTCGAGTTACGCGTGGGATGGCATTTCAACACTCGTGTTTTTCCAGCGACATCAGGACTCCTGTCGAGTTACGAGGGACACTCAGAAATCTCTTCGAGGTTTGGCAGGCCAAAGGAACGCTTCTCGAGGTGAGGCTTCGGGAGACCCTGGGTCCCTTTCCAGTAGCCAAGGGATTTTGGTATTCCTGTTAATGTTCAAGAGGAGTCAGGCATCGACACAATTTTGAATCATTGAACTCTGTGTTCCGCTCAAGGTGTCAAAGGCATGTGAGGCACTCCGTCGAAGGAGTCGGGGTCCTAGGGCATTCTCTGGGTCTCCACAGGGGACTCAGACATTCCTTCACCTTGTGAGTTGAAAGAGGAAACCTGTGTTCAAGCCACTGCAAGGAAACCCGGACTCCTTTCGAGTCAGGGCTTCTCGGTGTATATTCCATTGAGGCAGCAAAACTCATTGTCCCTCCCTCACACCTACTGCTGATAGAAACCTTCTCTTGAGGGGCTTGTGGAAAGTTGGCCTACGTCTTGACGTCTAAGCCAGGCAATCAGCTATCATCTCCAGGCAATTTGGGGTCGACGGAGCATTCCTCGAGTTGCTCTGCTGAACTTGGTATTCCTATAGACTTGGAACGTTGTTCTCGGGGGAACTTCTGGAGTGGCCTAAAGGGAAGTCAAGCCACTAATCGTGTTTTCTGGTAAACGGGGGATGGCTGTGGAGACAAGGCTGGGGAATCGGGCCTCATCTCGAGTGGATTTGAGGGCCATTGGAGCTCTTTCGCAATGCTGGTGTGACCTCAGGGTCCCTCTCTACTTGTGTACAGTGTTCTTGCGGACTATCTCGAGATTCATCAATCAAATCGAGGCTCTCCTTACATGTTTCATGCGTTATCACGGGATTGCTCTGCATGCAGTGCAGGGGAATCCGTCCTCATCTCACTTTGATGTGGAATTCTCATGGTTTTCTCTCGAGTTGCCGCAGGGGACCTGGGGTATATTTCTGGAGTTACGGCGGGGATGGCCATTCAACACTCGTGTTTGTCCAGCGTCGTCAGGACTCCTGTCGAGTTACAAGGGACACCTCAGGAATCTCTTCGAGGACTTGGCAGTGTCAAGAGGGACGCTTCCCGAGGTGAGGCGGGAGATCCAGGGTCCCTTTCCAGTAGCCACAGGGATATTTGGGGTTCCTGTCAATGTTCAAGAGGAGTCAGGCATCGTCAGCTTTTGAAGCAGTGAAACTCTGCATGCCGCTCGAGGTGTCAAAGGCATGTGAGGCATTCCGTCGAAAGGATTCGTGGAACTAGGGCTTTCTCTAGGGACTCCACAGGGGATTCAGGACATCCCTTCACCTTGTGAGATGAAAGATGAGCCTCGTATTCAAGCCACTACAAGGAAACCCGGCCTCCTTTCGAGTCAGGGCTTCTCGGTGTATATTCCACTTGAAGCAGCAAACTCAGGGTCCCCTCCCTCACACATACTGCTGAAGAGAGAAGCCTCCTCTGGAGGGGCTTGTGGAAAGTTGGCATTCGTCTTGAGTCTAAGCCAGGGCAATCAGCTCTCATCTCCAGGCAATTTGGTGTCCACGGAGCATTCCTCGAGTTGCTCTGCTGAAGTTGGTATTCCTCTAGACTTGGAACGTTATTCTCGGGAACTTCTGGAGTGCCTAAAGGAAGTCAAGCCACTAATCGTGTTTTCTGGTAAACGTGGGGATGGCTGTGGAGAAGGCCAGGGGAATCGGGCCTCATCTCGAGTGATTTGGGGTACATGGAGCTCTTTCGCAATGCCTCTGTGACCTCAGGGTCCCTCTCTACTTGTGAGAGTGTTCTTGCGAGGTTGTCTCGAGATCCATCTAGCAAATCGAGGCTCCTTACATGTTTCAATGGGGATCACGGGATTGCTCTGCATGCAGTGCAGGGGAATCGTCCTCATCTCACTTTGATGTGGGGAACTCTCATGGTTTTTCTCGAGTTGCGGCGGGGACCTGGGGTATATTCTGGAGTTACGGCGGAGGATGGCCATTTCAACACTCATGTTTGTCCAGCGTCATCAGGACTCCTGTCGAGTTACGAGGGACACCTCAGGAATCTCTTCGAGACTTGGCAGTGCCAAAGGGACGCTTCTCGAGGTGAGGTGGGAGACCCAGGGTCCCTTTCCAGGAGCCACAAGATATTGGGGTTCCTGTCAATGTTCAAGAGGAGGTCAGGCATCGTCAGCTTTTGAAGCAGTGAGCTCTGCGTGCTTGCCGCTCGAGGTGTCAAAGGCATGTGATGCATTCCCTCGAAAGGAGTTGGGGACCTAGGGCTTTCTCTAGGGACTCCACAGGGGATTCAGACATCCGTTCACCTTGTGAGATGGAAGAGGAGCCTGTATTCAAGCCACGGCAAGGAAAACCCGGCCTCCTTTCAAGTCAGGGTTTCTCGGTATATATTCCCTTGAGGCAGCAAACTCAGGGTCCCTCCCTCACACCTACTGCTGAGAGAAGCCTCCTCTTGAGGGTCTTGTATAAAGTTGGCATACGTCTTGAGTCTAATTCCAGGTAATCAGCTTCTCATCTCCAGGCAATTTGGGGGCCCACGCAGCATTCCTCGAGTTACTCTGCTGAACTTGGTTTTCCTGAAGTTTTGGCACGTTGTTCTCGGGGAACCTCTGGAGTTGCCTAAAGAAAATCAAGCCAATAATCGTTGTTTTTGGGGGGTAACGGGGGTGATGTCCCTGGAGACAGGGCAGGGGGAATCGGGCCTCATATCATGTGGATTTGTGGTACATGGAGCTCTTTCGCAATGCCTGTGTGACCTCAGGGTCCCTCTCTACTTGTGATAATGTTCTTGCGAATTGTCTCGAGATCCATCAAGCAAGTCGAGGCTCCTTACATGTTTCATGGGGATCACAGGATTGCTCTGCATGCAGTGCAGGGGAATCCGTCCTCATCTGACTTTGAGGGGGAAGTCTCATGGTTTTTCTCGAGTTGCGGCAGGGACCTGGGGTATATTCTGGAGTTACGGCGGGGGATGGCCCTTCAACACTCGTGTTTGTCCAGCGACGTCAGGACTCCTGTCGAGTTATGAGGGGACACCTCAGGAATCTCTCTACGAGGACTTGGCAGGGCCAAAGGGGACGCTTCTCGAGGTGAGGCGGGAGACCCAGGGTCCCTTTCCCGGTAGCCACAGGGATATTGTGATTCCTGCCAATGTTCAAGAGGAGTCAGGCATCGTCACTTTTGAAGCAGTGAACTCTGGGTGCCGCTCGATGTGTCAAAGGCATGTGAGGCATTCCGTCGAAAGGATTTGATGACCTAGGGCTTTCTCTAGGGACTCCACAGGAGATTCAGACATCCCTTCACCTTGGAGATGAAGGAGGAGCCTGTATTTAAGCCACTGCAAGGATACCCGGCCTTCCTTTCGAGTCAGAGCTTCTCGGTGTATATTTCACTTGAGGCAGGAAACTCAGGGTCCCTCCCTACACCTACTTCTGAGAGAAGCCTCTGTTGAGGGGCTTGTGGAAAGTTGGCATATGTCATGAGTCTAAGCCAGGCAATCAGCTCTCATCTCCAGGCAATTTGGGTGCCCATGGAGCATTCTTCGAGTTACTCTGCTGAAACTTGGAATTCCTGTAGACTTGGCACGTTGTTCTCAGTGAATCTCTGGAGTTGCCTAAAGGAAGTCAAGCCACTGGTTGTGTTTGATGGTGAACGGGGGATGGCTCTGGAGTCAAGGCAGAGGAATCGGGCCTCATCTCGAGTTGATTTTTGTACATGGTGCTTCCTTCGTGATGCTGGTGTGACCTCAGGTTCCCTCTCTACCTGTGACAGTGTTTCTTGCGGACTCTCTCGAGATCCATCAAGCAAGTCGAGGCTCCATACATGTTTCATGTGGGATCACGGGAAATTGCTCTGCATGCAGTGCAGGGGAATCCGTCCTCATCGCACTTTGATGTGGAAGTCTCATGTTTTCTCTCGAGTTGCGGCAGGGACCTGGGGGTATATTCTGGAGTTACGGCGGGGATGGCCATTCAACACTCGTGTTTGTCCAGCGTCGTCAGGACTCCTGTCGAGTTACAAGGGACAACACCTCAGGAAATCTCTTCGAGACTTGGCAGTGTCAGAGGGACGCTTCCCTGAGGTGAGGCGGGAGATCCAGGGTCCCTTTCCAGTAGCCACAGGGATATTGGGGTTCCTGTCAATGTTCAAGAGGAGTCAGGCAATCGTCAGCTTTTGAAGCAGTGAACTCTGCATGCCGCTCGAGGTGTCAAAGGCATGTGAGGCATTCCGTCGAAAGGATTCGTGGAACTAGGGCTTTCTCTAGGGACTCCACAGGGGATTTCAGACATCCCTTCACCTTGTGAGATGAAAGATGACCTCTATTCAAGCCACTACAAGGAAACCCGGCCTCCTTTCGAGTCAGGGCTTCTCGGTGTATATTCCACTTGAAGCAGCAAACTCAGGGTCCCTACCCTCACACATACTGCTGAGAGAAGCCTCCTCTGGAGGGGCTTGTGGAAAGTTGGCCATTCGTCTTGAGTCTAAGCCAGGCAATCAGCTCTCATCTCCAGGCAATTTGGTGTCCACGGAAGCATTCCTCGAGTTGCTCTGCTGAAGTTGGTATTCCTCTAGACTTGGAACGTTATTCTCGGGGGAACTTCTGGAGTGGCCTAAAGGAAGTCAAGCCACTAATCGTGTTTTCTGGTAAACGGGGGATGGCTGTGGAGACAGGCAGGGGAATCGGGCCTCATCTCGAGTGGGATTTGGGGTACATGGAGCTCTTTCGCAATGCCTCTGTGACCTCAGGGTCCCTCTCTACTTGTGAGAGTGTTCTTGCGAGTTGTCTCGAGATCCATCTAGCAAATCGAGGCTCCTTACATGTTTCATGGGGGATCACGGGATTGCTCTGCATGCAGTGCAGGGGAATCCGTCCTCATCTCACTTTGATGTGGAAACTCTCATGGTTTTTCTCGAGTTGCGGCAGGGACCTGGGGTATATTCTGGAGTTTTACGGCGGGGATGGCCATTCAACACTCATGTTTGTCCAGCGTCATCAGGACTCCTGTCGAGTTACGAGGGACACCTCAGGAATCTCTTCGAGACTTGGCAGTGCCAGAGGGACGCTTCTCGAGGTGAGGTCCGGGAGACCCAGGGTCCCTTTCCAGGAGCCACAGGGATATTGGGGTTCCTGTCAATGTTACAAGAGGAGTCAGGCATCGTCAGCTTTTGAAGCAGTGAGCTCTGCGTGCCGCTCGAGGTGTCAAAGGGAATGTGATGCATTCCCTCGAAAGGAGTTGGGGACCTAGGGCTTTCTCTAGGGACTCCACAGGGGATTCAGACATCCGTTCACCTTGTGAGATGAAAGAGGAGCCTGTATTCAAGCCACGGCAAGGAAAACCCGGCCTCCTTTCAAGTCAGGGTTTTTCAGTATATATTCCCCTTGAGGCAGCAAACTCAGGGTCCCTCCCTCACACCTACTGCTGAGAGAAGCCTCCTCTTGAGGGTCTTGTATAAAGTTGGCATACGTCTTGAGTCTAATCCAGGTAATCAGTCCTCATCTCCAGGCAATTTGGGGCCCCACGCAGCATTCCTCGAGTTACTCTGCTGAACTTGGTTTTCCTGAAGTTTTGGCACGTTGTTCTCGGGGAACCTCTGGAGTTGCCTAAAGGAAATCAAGCCAATAATCGTGTTTTTTCTGGGTAACGGGTGATGTCCCTGGAGACAGGGCAGGGGAATCGGGCCTCATATCATGTGGATTTGTGGTACATGGAGCTCTTTCGCATGCCTGTGTGACCTCAGGGTCCCTCTCTACTTGTGATAATGTTCTTGCGAATTGTCTCGAGATCCATCAAGCAAGTCGAGGCTCCTTACATGTTTCATGGGGATCACAGGATTGCTCTGCATGCAGTTGCAGGGGAATCCGTCCTCATCTGACTTTGAGGGGGGAAGTCTCATGGTTTTTCTCGAGTTGCGGCAGGGACCTGGGGTATATTCTGGAGTTACGGCGGGGATGGCCCTTCAACACTCGTGTTTTGTCCACGCGAGTCAGGACTCCTGTCGAGTTATGAGGGGACACCTCAGGAATCTCTTACGAGACTTGGCAGGGCCAAAGGGACGCTTTCTCGAGGTGAGGCGGGAGACCCAGGGTCCCTTTCCGGTAGCCACAGGGGATATTGTGATTCCTGCCAATGTTCAAGAGGAGTCAGGCATCGTCACCTTTTGAAGCAGTGAACTCTGGGTGCCGCTCGATGTGTTCAAAGGCATGTGAGGCATTCCGTCGAAAGGATTTGATGACTTAGGGCTTTCTCTAGGGACTCCACAGGAGATTCAGACATCCCTTCACCTTGGGAGATGAAAGAGGAGCCTGTATTTAAGCCACTGCAAGGATACCCTGGCCTTCTTTCGAGTCAGAGCTTTTTCGGTGTATATTTCACTTGAGGCAGGAAACTCAGGGTCCCTCCCTCACTCCTACTTTCTGAGAGAAGCCTTCTGTTGAGGGGCTTGTGGAAAGTTGGCATATGTCATGAGTCTAAGCCAGGCAATCAGCTCTCATCTTCCAGGCAATTTGGGTGCCCATGGAGCATTCTTCGAGTTACTCTGCTGAACTTGGAATTCCTGTAGACTTGGCACGTTGTTCTCAGTGAATCTCTGGAGTTGCCTAAAGGAAGTCAAGCCACTGGTTGTGTTTGATGGTGAACGGGGGATGGCTCTGGAGTCAAGGCAGGGAATCGGGGCCTCATCTCGAGTTGAATTTTTGTACATGGTGCTCCTTCTGTGATGCTGGTGTGACCTCAGGGTCCCTCTCTACCTGTGTGACAGTGTTCTTGCGGACTCTCTCGAGATCCATCAAGCAAGTCGAGGCTCCATACATGTTTCATGTGGATCACGGGATTGCTCTGCATGCAGTGCAGGGGAATCGGGCCTCATCTCGCTTTGAGGGGGAAGTCTCATGGTTTTTTTCTCCAGTTGCGGCGGGGACCTGGGGATATTCTCGAGTTACGGCGGGGATGGCGGGTTTAATGTTTTTCAGAACACTCGTGTTTTTCCAGCGACATCAGGACTCCTGTTGAGTTACGAGGGACACTTCAGAAAAAATCTCTTCGAGGTTTGGCAGGGCCAAAGGAACGCTTCTCGAGGTGAGGCTTCAGACCCTGGGTCCCTTTCCAGTAGCCAAAGTGATTTTGGGATTCCTGTTAATGTTCAAGAGAGGGAGTCAGGCATCGACACATTTTGAATCATTGAACTCTGTGTTCCGCTCAAGGTGTCAAAGTAATGTGAGGCACTCCGTCGAAAGGAGTCGGGTCCTAGGGCATTCTCTGGGACTCCCACGGGGGACTCAGACATTCCTTCACCCTGTGAGTTGGAAAGAGGAACCTGTATTCAAGCCACTGCAAGGAAACCCGGCCCCCTTTCGAATCAGGGCTTCTCTCGGTGTATATTCCATTTGAGGCAGCAAACAAATTGTCCCTCCCTCACACCTACTGCTGATAGAAGCCTTCTCTTGAGGGGCTTGTGGAAAGTTGGCATACGTCTTGACTCTAAGCCAGGCAAATCAGCTCATCATCTCCAGGCAATTTGGGGTCGACGGAGCATTTCCTCGAGTTGCTCTGCTGAACTTGGTATTCCTCTAGACTTGGAACATTGTCCTCGGGGAACCGCTGGAGTTGCCTAAACTAAGTCAAGCCACTGGTCGTGTGTTTGCTGGGGATCGTTGGGGTGGCTCTGGAGTCAACGCATGGGAAAGCGAGCCTCATCTCGTGTTGATTTGGGAGCATGGAAACTCCTTCTCGTTGCTGGTGTGACATCAGTGTCCCTTTCTAGTTTTGTGACAGTGTTTTGAGATTGTCTCGAGATCCATCAGCAAGTCGAGGCTCCTTAATGTTCCATGGGAATCACAGGGATTGCTCTGCATTACAGTGCAGGCGAATCAGTCTCATCTCGCTGTTTGAGAGGAAGTCTCCTTGGTTTTTCTTAGTTTGCGGCGGGGACCGGTGGTATATTCTCGAGTTTAAGGAGGGGATGACCTTCAAATACTCGTGTTTGTCCAGCGACGTCTGACTCTGTATGATAAAGTTAAGAGGGGACACTTCAGGAATTCTTCGAGGTTTGGCACGGGACCAAAGGGACGCTTCTCGAGTGAGGAGGGAGGGGGACCCAGTATCCCTTTCAGTAGCCCCAGGGGAATTAGGATTCCTGTGATGTTCAAAAGGAGTCAGGCATCGTCACCTTTCGAAGCAGGGACTCTGGTTTCTGCTCAGGTGTAAAGGCATGTTGAGGCATTCCCCCGAAAGGGGTCGGGGACCCAGGGCTTTCTCTAGGGACTCCCCCAGGGGATTCAGCATCTGTTC